>JAZGTL010000031.1:605000-760000 GCA_037349345.1 Oemleria cerasiformis | reverse complement strand
GTTATGGGCATCCGTCAGCACAACATCTTCTGCTGGTTCTGCTACTCCAGAAACAACAACCGTCCAATATTCTTTGGACCTTAAGAAGTTCTCCATGAGCATGCTCCAGCTCCAATGATCATAGTGACCATCAAAGCGTGGAATGGTTGGCTGTACAAAACTTTCAGAAGCCATCAATTTCACTTTTTTTTTTCTTCTCCTCGAAACCTATTCTGATACCACTTATACAAAGTAAGAAAAAACAAAAAGACGTGTTGAAAGGGAAAACTCTGTTCTTCATATTGAAAATGAAAAGAAGGGCCTATAAATAGGTTTTACATGAGAACGCACTAGCCACAACTCCTATAAAATAGCATCACAACTAAGACACTTTCTCAGCCACTAAATCAAATAACAAATTCCTAAAGACTCGGTCAAATCTACCAATGACTACAACTTCCAATGAAATAAAAAACATTTAAATCTTAACAAGAGATTTATTTAATATCTAAGGTTGATAATTTAATACGATAATATGTTTTTTATTTTCTGGTAACAAAAATGATGGAGACCTTATCCTATTGGAATTCAAATACTGCAAAATAAATTCTATAAAAAAAAAAAAGTTGAAATAATATGGATTTTTTTGGAATGAAAATTACTCTACAGTTCAAATTTCAATTCTCTAAGGACACAAACAAAGGTTCAGACCAAAAAAACAAAAAAAAGGACACAGCCAAAGGTAAAATGTGATCAGAGCAATGCTAACAAATTGATATCTTTATAGCCGATTGAACATGCAATCCTAGAGTAGATGATAAAAAAGATATTTTGAAAAGTTTGAAAGAAGATAATATGACCTTAATTAAATTATTAGGGTAATATAGGAAAATAAAATTAATATTTTTTTAAAAAATAGATAAAATGCGGACTAGAAATTTAAGTGGACTAATTTCAATATTAACTATTAAAATTGGACTAATTTATAATTAATTCTTTAATAAACATGTGAGTTTCGATTCAACCTGTTAACCCGTATAATGACCTATTAACCCGTTTAATAAACGGATGAATTTCGGGTCAACCTGTTAACCCGTGTAATGATCTATATATTAATCCGTTTAATAAACGTGTCAATCACTAACTCATATATCTACCCTTTTACCTACCTATATACCTATTAAATCTTATAGTTTAAATAGGTTAAACATGTTAAATATGTCATAGGTTAATTGAGTTTCGAACACGACTTGTTTATTAAATGGGTTACACGGGTTACCTAGTTCATTAATAAATCGGGTTCGAGTTAGACATCTTTGACACGATTATTAAACTGATCGGATTCAATTTGGGTATATTTGAATAAAACAGAATTCATGACACGACACAAATTCGACATGACCCGACTCATTACCAATCCTACAAATGAATTTAAATTATGGAAAATATATATAAAATCAGATTTGAACCTCTGGAGACAAGACAAAACCACAAGTGTTTGGTGCAATAAATTTATATTAATATTTGACAAGATACTTCATTATGGGTTGGGCGGCATATTACATACATCATTACATACCCATCCTAAAAGGAATTAGAACAATATGAGACAAAAAATTAAAAATATATGTAGATTTTCAGGTCACATGTGGACAATTGCAGCCATATAATTCTCCTGATCTCAACTCAGCCATAGATTTCTTTGTTTCATAAACTTTTTAAATAATAAAATTATTTATTTATAGATTTTAGGAAACAACCATTATATTTGTATGGCATTTGGCAAAACAAACAATAAAAAGAGTGAAGGGTCTTTAATCATCTATCGACCAATATGAGACAGACACCAGAAATACTTGAACCCCAAAAGCAATAATCACATTATTAGCTGTAGTGCAGTTCTATTTTGGCGGTTCTGATAAACCTTCCTTCTCCCATTGAAACAAACCCTTTCAATTTCAATTTCAATTTCAAACCCCTTTTGAGAAAAGTATTCACAGTACTCATCACACAAGAAAACAGAGAGAGAGAGAAATGGAAGAAGAGGGAATTGGGGTGGTTCTGGCAAGAGCCACAGAGCTGAGGTTTAAGATCAGCAGCTGCATCCCCAAAGCAGATGACCCACCACCCAAAAGGGAAAATGGAATCCAGGCTGATGGTGAAGCTGCAGATGAACAAGAACAAGAAGAAGAAGAAGAAAAAGAGGAAGAAGATGAGGCGCATAAGCTTTTCAACATCTGCGATGCCCTTGAATCCCTTGAGAACCAGCTCTCTTCATTGCAGGTTTGTTTTTTCCCAAAATAAAACCTTTTATTCATGTGGGTTTTCTTCATTATACACGATAAAACCCTAATTTTGCTCCAGTAGATTGTCATTGCAAGTGGGTACTTAAATTAGAAATCACAGGGATGTCTGTACTGGACTGTTACTTGGGCATTGTTGTTAGCATCTTGAATAGTCTTCCTTTGTTTGTGAAGGCCAAATTGCACTTCTTTTTGTTTGTTTAAGCAAGAAATTACCTTCAAAATGAAGAAAAAAGAGCGATATATGTTGCTAGTTGTTATCGGAATACTTAATTCTCAAAAGATGTTGCTCATTAGTAGGTAAATCAAATTTCTTGTCATGCATGCAATACAAAGGCTAATAAGGTATAAAGCTGAGGATCAAGATTCAAGAGTGCACCCTATTATTCCTGGCTCTGTAATGCTTGCGTGTGGTGTGGGTAGTCGCCTATGCATAGGTGTATTGGTGATGAAGGGCTGCCTGGATTAGGTAAAATCTTTCTTGTACTCAGGCCTTATTATAGACAAGTTAGAATGAGGAAAATCAGGCTTTCTTTCGTTTTTTCCGAAATTCAATAATGTTGATATGGCCCTGTTTTGGATGGTTACTATGTGGAGAGGCATTAGGGAAACCTTGGATTTAACATGTTAAAAGAATGTGCATAAATATACAGTTGGAACCTCAATTGGAAAGTTTCTTGTCTCTCAGGACTTGTGGAACTGTGCAATGCTCCCCTTCCTTCTACTTAAGCATCTGCAGGCGTTAGTGAAATTGCTAAAGTTTTAGGTTTTGGTATGAAAGTTCTGTATGTTGGGCCTGAAATACTGTTCTATTGACAAATTAGTTATTGTGGTGTGATTCTTGCAACTAGATATAGCCTGGCACCGTAATCCAAATTACCGGAATTTTTTCCTTTATCCCATTTTTTATTAAAGCCTTTCTTTCTCAGTAATTTCTTTGTTTTTCCTCCCCAAACCCTGTTGTGTCATTTTTCTCACCTCCCTTTCACTATTTTCGTGACTTCGAATAGCAATGTTTTTTATGTATTGAATATGTGGTTGATTTTTTTCTGGCCATTGATGAGAACTTAAGTTATATGCAAGTTACTTTCATATTTCATGTGCATGTTTTGGAAATTGGAAATCACTGAAGTACCAATCCGCCTTCTAGCAAGCACCATAGAAAAGTTGGAAACCACTGCAGGTCTGATATGATGTAACCTTGTGGAACTGCATAAGATTGAGCAAGCACCATGTAGTCAGTGAGGTCCATAGAAGAGTTGCCTGCCTCCTAGCAATTTGTGTTTGATTCTTAAGTAAAAGATATTGTCATCACAGGAGGTAGACATCATATACATATAGGATTTGTCTCCTCCACCCACCTGAGTTCTTTCTCTTAATGAGATGAACCCACGACCTTCCAGAGGGTAGGTGTTTCACTTGACTAGGAAGGCTGGAGACTGGATTTGCAATTCATGAACCTATTTAACACGTGACTATATCTTTTTTTTTGAATGTCCTGGCTAAATCTTCAAGTGTAAGCATGTTTTATCATATTGTTATTATTAATTAGTAATTGGGTTACCCTTTCGGGAAAGCATACTAGTTAACCTGTGACTATATTGCAGTGTTGATTTACAATAAGAAGAATATTATAGTCGGAATGAAACTCTTTTATATCTTGGAAAAGTGACCGGTGGATTTACCTATCATTTGAAATTGGAAAGCTTATCGAGAGAAATTTTAACCTGTATAAAGTAAGATAGTTTTGTATAGAAGAGTTGTAACTTTATTTTTGGTTTTTTATTGATCAGGCTTTGCAACAGCAGCAAATGTATGAAAGGGAAGTTGCCCTCGCTGAGATCGAAAGCAGCCGCAAGATGCTACTCAACAAGCTTAAAGAGTACAAAGGTCATGATTTGGAAGTGATACATGAGGCTTCTGCTTTTGCTGGTGAAACAGTAGAGCACAACAATGATCTTTTGCTTCCTCCATATCCAAGCCGCTCTCCGCAAACTTTTGGTCTAGCAAATGGGCATGTGCCACTTAAACATAAGTCTATACGAAATGGGACAATCAACAGTGATCCATCAAATGAAGGAAAGAATTTGAGTGAGACTAGATCCAAAAACTCGAAAGGGTTGGGATTTGTCCTCAGCACAGTAGCCAAGACCGTGCTTACTCTTGTTGGTGTGGCATCTGTGTTAACCCTGTCTGGTTTTGTGCCTAAATTTGTGGGAAGTAACACCGATTTCAAAATATCAGTCGGCTCTGAGCAACCACGAAGTAATGAAAAGAGATCATCAAGCAGCGAGTGTCCCCCTGGGAGAGTCCTTGTTGTGGAAGATGGGAAGGCTCGATGCATTGTGAAAGAGAGAGTTGAAGTTCCATTCTCCTCAGTTGTTGCAAGGCCAGATGTGAACTATGGGTGCGGTTAAATGTTTCTTCCTTCCATCATTTTGTATATCTTTGCCGATGAAATTTCATCTGAATCATCACATCCCAGGCTGTCCTAATCTTTCACGAGTAGTTGTTCTTAACTCTTAAGCATATTAGTACTTGAGGGTTGTTTTTGGACTTGTGGTTGAACTTATTATTTCAAGTGTATAGTTCAAAATATCCCATTTCCAGATCCAATAATTAGTTCAAAATATCCCATTTCCGGATCCAATAATTATTTCAAAATATCCCATTTCCAGATCCAATAATTAGTCTATTCTGATGGTTTAATTAGATAATGACGAGGGGATGATGTATGTAACCCAAGTTTGAATTTTTTTTATTCACTGAAATAGTTCTGGGTTTTTCCTTCCGGTAGAAAGTCGGGTTGAACAAGAACGTTTTCGAATTGGCCCAACCCAAATTACACCCGTAGTTTGGATGATAGACAAACAGCAACAAAGGGTTATAATGGTCAAAATACAAGATTGTGGACAATGTTATGAAGGGCAACATTGCAAGAAAACTAAATTTGATGAACATACACCAGCTACACCATATTAGTGTGCATGTCACCTTGCAGTGAAATCAATCACCTTATGGCCCCAACACGTACCATAAGCCAAAACCGCAATTAATGAGGCGGTAAACATGAGATTGAAATAATTGAACAAAGATTAAGTTTTGCTCTCCAATAATCTGAAATGCTATAAGAGCATAACCTAACGCAGAAGCATACTGGTCTTACAATTTTCCAAGATGAACATCAACAGACTAAACAGAGAAACTAGATAGGAGTAGTTCTGAATGACTCGTCTTCAGCTGAACCCAATTCCTCTCGTTTCAGCCCTGCACTGCACCATTAAAGGAGAAAATAAGCAACTAAAATCGGATATTAGTGAGACAATATCTTTTAAAGATTGTGTACTGCTTGTTGATGGTGCGAATCACTAAGGGTAATGGGCCCATGCTATAACAATGTCCTAGGCGAACACTATATTACTTCTAGCATGTGTCAATTTGCTATACATAAAAGAACCATATTTCACAATAACATTGATCCAAAGTAACTCTTCATGTTCATGCAACCTGTTTTTCACCTAGGGTACATTTTTTACGCCGCAGGTCCCTAACTTCTATGCCATGTGATGTGCCAATCTACCAATAAAACAACGTTATTTTCTGTAACTCTCCTGAGAAAGAGAAACAGGTTTGTTTTATAACTAGCAGATTCCCACATGTGACCTACTCATAGCATAGTAAAGTAGTGATTGGTGGTGTCAACATTGAAACAACCAAAAAGAGCAGATTATAATAGTCGTAAGTTGTAACTATGAGGAAAAATTCCGTTTCCAAGCTCAACCATCATCAAATACAAACTAAAAATAAGAATCATAACAAATTGCAAGTAGCACACGTTTAAGAAGCAATCAGTCATCATTCTTGACTTCTTCCAACTCTGCTTCAAACATAATAGCAGAGCAGACAATCACTGTTACTCTATTACAATCAACACCTAAACAGAGAATAAATAAAACATTAATAATAAACTCTCGGACAATTATCATTGATTCGAAGTAGCTTCTTGTTCAATCAACCTGTTATTCGCCTAGGGGACATTTTTAACGTAATGAGTCAGTAACTTTACTATGCTGTAACTGATATTCCATATGTCAATCTGCCAATCAAACCCTACATCTGTCTTTCTCCCGATAAAGACAAACATGGTTTAAAATTAGCAGATTCCCACATGAACTTACAGTAAAGTTAGTTATCAGTGAAGTCAAAATTAAACCACCAAAAAGAGAAGAGAAAAAATTCGTCTTTGTCAAGCTCAACCATCATCTAAAATCCAACTAGAAATGCTAGAAACAATATATCATTATAACATATAGCAAGGAGCACAAGAAAGAATCACTCATTATTCTTGATTTTCTTCCTATTCTGATTCAAACATAATTAGCAATGCATAACTATTTCAACAAAGATAAAAGCAAAAAAATATAAATTATAAACCAATAAACTAGCGAGAAATCACCAAATTCATGCGAACCAATGACACAATTTATTTAAGAACATCATAATCTGTCGAACATATTCCCAAAAAAATACCGACTTTAATAGTAACACAACCAGTTAGGACTCACCCACCATAATCCAATTCATAAGTTCCTTAATAAAAATAGAAAAAAATCCTCCTCCCAACATAGCCTAAAAGTGCATATATTTGGAAACCCAGAAATATTTAAAAAAAAAAAAACTGAATTAAGAAAAGGAGGATCTCAAAATTACCTGGTATAATGAGAGATGGGTACTAAAATTCAAGCTTGAGTTCCTCCTTTTCACCAGAGAGGAGGTGAAAAATGTAGGGGGCCGCTCGGATCGCGACGACCCAAGCCCCGAACATGGTCACATGGGATCGCAGCTGCTTCAGAGCCTCTGCCTTGTCTGGCTTCTTCATAAACATTCCCGGAAACATTTTGTTTTCTCTGGTTCGTTTTCTATCCCGATAAAATTTATGCCAAACAGAGCCTGACGTTGAGAAATCTAAAACCCTAGTTTTCTTGTATTTGGGGGGTTTTCGGCTTGAAATGATGTTTATAATAATTTGCAGGATTCGTGCGGCTTGGGGTTTATCACTCTGCACGTGTGTGATTTCTTTTATATAAAGCACAAGTTTTTTTTTTTTGAGGAAATATAAACCACAAGTTAACCAGTAAATATTTTTTTTAGCAATTTTTTTATACAACAATTTTTTTTGAGGGAATTTATACAACAATATTAAGTGAAGGAATTATACAACAATATTAAGTGACGGAATTTATATAACCCTAGTTGTGTTGTATTTGGTAGTTTTCATCTTCAAATATTATATTTATAATTTGTAAGATTCGTGCGGCTTGAAGTTTAAGTGTATCAGTACAATATGTATCAATTTACAATAAAGAAAAAAAAATGTAATGGGTAGACCTAGTTCATTACGAGTCTCGAGCTTAAAATCTAAGACCACATACTACATATGAGATAAGAATACGATTAGTTCAATAATTTTAGTAGCGCGTAGATATACGTCACAAATTTGGTTCGATTTTCCACATTAAACAAATAGATATAGGTCCAACGATTTTGATTGACTACTTCGGCTTCGTTAGGCTATGGTTTTCTTTTTTTAATTATTAAAAAAATATTTTAGTACAAAATTATTTGGTAAAAAAATCTTGCTATTTAAAAAATAAATAAATTTTTGCTAGCAATGTTTAAATGTAATATACATATTGCTTTTGAAATTTGCTTTTAAAAAATGATTATAACATTTAATGAAAATTTTCACTTCCTCTGCTATCTTAATTATTTATAAAAATGTCATTATTTACCTTTCTTTATATTTCTCTTGTAAGGACCCTTCCCGAATTTCACCTCGAAATTCGCGAAAAGCCCTTATCCTGTCTGACAGCTCTTTTATTTGAAGTTTATAGCCCTCTGCTAACAAGTTCTGATACCAATTGTAAGTCAGTCCTTATCGAATCCTCAGAATAGTGGTGGTCCGAAAAGGTAACACACTCTCTGACATTAATTGTCAGTAGGTCAGACACTGCTGAAACCTCTACTATAATAACACAAGACAACTAGCTCGTCAATCTAGGTCACCGCCCACACCAACCCACTGACCCGGATGACGAAGGAACCAGACTTGGTTGAATTGAGTCTTACTGACTCGCCTCGAGTTGAACTCGATATCCCTGCTCCTCTAGAGCACCCCGAGTGATAACTCGATATCCCGGCTCATCCTGAGCCCCTGATATCCTGGCTCGTCCCGAGCCCCCGAGTGATAACTCAATATCCCGGCTCGTCCTGAGCTCCCGAGTAATAACTCAATATGCCGACTCGTCCTGAGCCCCCGAGTAATAACTCAATATCCCGGCTCGTCCTGAGCCCCCTTAGACCTCAACGATATGGCGGAGAAATATCCCTCGAACGCCAACATTGGAGAACCCTTAGACGATCTGGCGGAGACATACCCTCTAACGCCAATCGAAGAATCCTCAATAATGTAGCGGAGAAAAACACCCTCTACGCCAATCATTAGAGAATCCCATGGTATAACCCAATACCTAGAAGTATGCATACCCATGCAATCCCGGAACCCTAGTCCGTTCACAGCGCGAATAAAATACTCAATCATGGATGCCCTAGCCCCAAGGAACGCTTGACATAATATTGACCCAACTACCTTGACCTCCCGAGCTCAAAACCCACTTCATGGGAAACCGTTACCGCTGGGATTACTCAACCGGGGCTCTAAACGAACTCTTACGACCTCAAAACCATCAAAATTAGATCCGGAACGTCCCAAAACCCTAGGCATGCCCCGCCGTGACGTCAGAATCGATCCCACGTGTCGCCACCTGCCGGTAGAAGGCCAGGCCACGTGCCACCTCCCGCTACGCCTGCTACAGTCCCCCCACACGTTAACCCGGTCCAACCCGACCCAACTCGACCTGACTCGATCTAGCCCGACCCGATCCACTCGACCCGATCGGTCCACTCGACCCAATCGGTCCACTCGACCCGATCGGTCCACTCGACCCGATCGGTCCACTCGATCCGACCTGTAACGACCTAGACATTTAATTTGTAAATTGTTGTAATGTAATTTGGGAAAAGATGAAATTACCCTTGGTTTTAAAGGGGGCGCGGAAGTCAATTTTTGTGTGGAGCCATTTGACAGTTTTTACGGATACCGTTGCATAAGTCTCGAACTCACGAGTTCGTAGACAGGCGGCACGCGGAAAACGGAGACCGTGCGAGGAATTGTAGGGTCTCGATTATCCAAGGGCATTTTGGTCATTTGTCTTTGGGAGTTATATATATAATCCAAAGCTGTCCAACCATTCTGCAGTTTCTCATTTTTCTTAGTTTGTTTCAGATTGATACAAACCCACTCCAACCCGTGACCCACCGACACCCAACCGACCGAAAAAAAAAACCAAAACAAAACCTTGAATTGGAATTTCCGTTTGAGGGGATCTCGAACCTGTACAACCACACCATCACCGTCTCCTCCTCTCCGCAAGCATAACCATACCCACCACCGAAGGAGGTAGCCGCGGGAGACACCGATGGGAGGGGAAAAGGATCGAAACATTTTGATCGATTTTTCAGCCCGCACAAGTATGGGTTTGGTGTTTTGAGTTCATTTTTGGATTCCTGGGATTGAGTAGATGAATTTAGACGTAAAATTCGTGAAAAACGGTTGAGTTTTGAAGAAGTTAGGAAAGCTTGAAGATCGATCGGAAATGGAGGATTCCGGCGACGGCGATGGCGGCGCAGCCGTCTTCTCTGGCGTAATTCCTTCCGGCAAGGCTCCGACGGTTCATCGGTGATCGGTCAAGTCGAGTCAAACTGGGTCGAGTCCAGTCAGACCAGGTCGAGTCGAACCGAGTCAGGTCGAGTTGGGCCGGGTTGGACTGGTTCAGCGCGTGGGTGCACTGTAGCAGCGCGTGGCCGACGCGTGCCATGTGGTCCGGCCTTCTAGCGGCGCGTGGGGCCGTGCTGTGGTCACGGAGGCATGTGTCCATTAGTTTTTGATGTTTCGGACCTTTTGGCGTAGGTTTCGGGTTAATTGGACGTCGTTTCGGGGAAGTTTTGGACGTTCGAAGTGGCTGCATTTTAGTGTAACGCGAGCGGTTTTCCCGGGGTTTAGGGAGTTTCAATATAGGGTTTCTAAATATCGTTAGTAATCCCGATTGTTACTTTTGACAGGCGATACTGCTCCGAGTACGGCAGAGGAGTGTACGACTCGGGATTGAGCTATTGGTGAGTGGACTTTGGTTTATAAATTGTAATGCATGCATAAAGGTAACTTTGATTTAAATGCTATTATATATTGTTGTGATATGTTTCCGGGATTTAGAACTTATTACTCGACACAAGTTTTACATATTTAAGTGAAAATGTGTTTTGAGGAAATGGCCTGGTTTTTGGACTCAATTTTGATATCGTTTGAATGTGGTAATTATTGAGTCCATGGTTTCTAGTTACACCTGTATTTTTGATTTTGCTGGATTTGGCCATAAATGATTTTTCAATGAATTTGGCTTAGGCCAAGAAACAAGGATTTCAAAACACGGATTTTGGTTTTCACTGGTTTTTCTGTCCCCGAGGGTCAAGGTTTTCTCTGACTGGCATTGAGGAATTTTGCTCCGCTGGTTGTGAGGGCTCCGACACTGGTGTTGAGGGGTTTTGCTCCGTCGGGTCGCGAGGGCTGTCTACGCGTAACACAGGGTTCTGCACAACTCGAGATATATCGAGTGTGTGGAGGGTATTTCAGGAACAGTGGATTATGTTATGTTTTGATATACATTTTGTGTCCAGGTTAATTACAAAGGATTTTAAACTCCTGTGAAGAGGATTTTCAAACCATATTGTGGACCACGGTGTGTTTTTCATTATACAGATTTTGCGTAGGTCCAACCAAATGGTTTTAAAGGAACATGGAATTCCGGTGATTTTCAAATGATGTTTTTTTATTATAAACTGTTTTATGTGATGCATGCATGATTTTATTCGTGGAGAGGGAAAAAGGTATGTTTTCCTCGGAAATAGTTTTAATTGATTATTTTTGATCACTCACAATTTTGATATTTTAAATCCCCTCCAGGCTATTGAGTTGACGTGGGCAGATCCAAAGGCGGAGGCATTACAGTTTAATTGCGCGTTTACCGAGAGTAGGATATTTACCTGTGTATTAATTTATCCTACCTAGATGCTCTAATAAATCTGCTGGATTGTTTGTAATTAATGGTAGATATTTCGTTGAGAGGTTGGGTTGTTGGAATTGTGTGTGCTATCTGATCCCTTGTCTGACAGGTGGAAGACGGTTAGCTAGTTTATAAGGGGAAATGCTGCCGGACTTTTGGTAGACATATGTCTAGCAATCATTTCTAAATTCCAGAAATTCAATACAACAATACATAACAGTATGTAAACAAAGATACATTGATACATTCATTACAATTTATAAAACAAAAGTCCACTCACCAGCAACAGGTGATTGATCCTCGGGATACTCCGGTGAGAGTAGAGGATATTCCTGTGGTGAATGAGTTTCCAGAGGATCTTCCAGGGTTACCCCCTCACCGGAAAATTGAGTTCACCATAGAACTTGTTCCAGGCACTCAACATATAGCCCAGGCACCGTACATAATGGCACCGACTGAGTTAAGAGAGTTGAAGACTCAATTGCAGGACTTGGTGGATATGGGATTTATTCGACCAAGTGTATCACCTTGGGGTGCGCCGGTATTATTTGTCAGGAAAAAAGATGGTGGTTTGAGGCTCTGTATCGACTACCGGCAGATAAATAAGGTTACAGTGCGGATCAAATATCATTTGCCCCGAATTGATGATTTGTTCGATCAATTGAAAGGGGAGAAATATTTTTCTAAAATTGACCTTCGATCCGGGTACCATCAATTGAGGATCAAGGAAGAGGATGTTCCTAAAACAGCTTTTAGGACCCGCTATGGGCATTATGAGTTCCTGGTGATGCCTTTTGGTTTAACTAATGCCCCAACAACATTTATAGATTTGATGAACAGGGTATTCCGACGTTATTTGGATCGGTTTGTGATTGTGTTCATCGATGACATCTTGATATATTCGAAGAGTGCTAAGGCACATGAGAAACACTTGAGGTTAGTACTAAAAATGTCGAGGAAAAAGCAATTGTTTGCAAAGTTCAGTAAATGTCAGTTTTGGTTGACAAGTTTGGGATTCCTAGGTCATGTGATTTCTGCTGAGGGTATCAGCGTGGATCCCCAAAAAGTTGAGGCAGTGGTAAATTGGGAACAACCAAAGACAATGTCAGAGGTGAGGAGTTTTCTGGGTTTAGTAGGATATTATCGGCGATTCGTAGATGGATTCTCTACGATAGCTGCCCCGTTAACTCGGTTGATGAGGAAAGGGGTCCAGTTTGACTGGAATGTTAAGTGTGAGCAAAGTTTTCAAGAGCTTAAGATGAGGTTAACTTTTGCCCCAGTGTTAACCCTTCCGGATGATAACGGGGGATTTGAGGTGTATAGTGATGCATCATTACAAGGTATAGGTTGTGTATTGATGCAGCATGGAAAGGTAATAGCTTATGCGTCCAAGCAACTAAAACCGCATGAGTTGAATTACCCCACACATGATTTAGAATTAGCAGCAGTGGTGCATGCACTGAAGATTGGGAGACACTATTTGTATGGGGAAACATGTCGGATCTTCACCGACCATCAGTATAAGGACCCTTCCCGAATTTCCCCTTGAAATCCGCGAAAAAGCCCTTATCCCGTCTGACAGCTCTTTTTCACAAAATTAAATACCAAGAATACCATTTATTCTTAAAAACATTTAGCAAACCTTACAGGGTTCCCGACAGAACCTCTGTACCTACTGACCCCGCTTACCTGTCAGACGCAGGATAGCATTCAGGTCAAAACCAAGACCTCGGAATGGTGGTGGTCCAAACGGTAATACCCTCTGACACTAAATGTTAGTAGGTCAGACACTGCTGATACCTCTATTGGAATAACACAAGACAATTGACTAGTCAGCCATTTGTGAACCAACAATAACTCGTCACTCTAGGTCACCGCCCACACCAACCCACTGACCCGGATGACGAAGTATTTTCATAGGCTGATTAAGCACGTGAAAATCGTCGTCAAATCATATTAGAGCCGGAAATATCCTCGGCTATCATATCATATACGTCGGCAAGTATCATCGACTATCATATCGTATCCTTAGCCGGAATAACCCTCAGCTGGCATAACACATAAGCCAACATAACCTTCGACTATCATATCACATCAGTTAGAATATCCCTCGACTGAGATATTATATCATCAGTCGGCATATTATATCATCAACCGGCATAACCCTCGACTGGTATACATACAAGCCGGCATAACCTTCGGCTATCATATCACATCAGTCGGCATATCCCTCGACTGGTATATCATATCATCAGCCGGCATATCCCTCGACTGCTATACATACAAGCCGGCATAACCTTCGACTATCATATCATTATTATTCATATTGGAGGTTCACCGGGTTCACCGCCTACAGCGGATCCTGGCTCCGGATTCTGGCCCCCACATATATCATTATTATTCATATTGGAGGTTCACCGCCTACAACGGATCCTGGCTCCGGATTCTGGCCCCCACACATATCATTATTATTCATATTGGAGGTTCCCTAGGTTCACCGCCTACAGCGGATTCTGGCCCCCACACATATAATTATTATTCATATTGGAGGTTCACCGGGTTCACCGCCTACAGCGGATCCTGGCTCCGAATTCTGGCTCCGGATTCTGGCCCCCACACAAATCATTATTATTCATATTGGATGTTCACTGGGTTCACCGCCTATATCGGATCCTGGCTCCGGATTCTGGCCCCCACACATATCATCCAACCCAAAATCATGGACGCTCTAGCCCTAAGGAACTTATGACACGATAATGAACCTACTACCTTGACCTTCCGAGCTTAAAACCCGCTCCACGGTCAACCATTACCGCTGGGACTGCCCAACTGGGCCCTAAACGAACTCCTATGGCCTCGAAACCAACAAAATCTGATCTGGAACATCCCAAAACCCTAGCCACGTGCCGCCGTGACATCGGGAACAGTCCCACGCGCCACCACGCACCACCGGACGGTCGTAACACGCGCCTACGAGTCGCCACGCGTCGTCACACATCATCCACGCGCTGCTACAGTGACTCACACGCCTGGACCGATCCAACCTTACCCAACTCGGCCTGACCCGGTCCAACTCAACCCGACCGGTTCACTCAACTCGATCGGTTCACTCAACACGACCGGTTCACTCGACCTGACTCGGTCTAACCTGACCCGACTGGTCACCGGTGACTTTCCAGAGAAGGCGACTGGTCCGCCGGAGAAGACGGTTATGCTGCCGCGCCGACGCCGTCGGCTCGTCGGAAACTGGAAATTCTTCACCGAAAATCGACATTTTCGGCGAGCTTCCAACTCCTTCATTTCTTGATCGTTTTTCACGATCCACACATGTAAATTCATCTACTTTGCACCATGAATCCAAATATGAGATCAAAGTTCCGAGATCGTACCTAGTTTGGTCGAAAAATGACCGAGAAGATTTGATCCACCTTCCTCCTCCGTCCGTCACCTACGGCGGCGCTCCCGCTCCGATGATTATACCAAAAGGCTCGTGGGGTTGCAGGGAAGATCCTCCCGACCTTGGTTTCGGTTAAATAAGACTGAAATCCGTCCGATGAAAATGGGGTTTTGGTGTTCTCACGGGGAGAAATCGGGTAGGAGAGAGAGAGAGAGACGGAAAAATGGACCAATCCCACGAGGAGAGAGAAAATTATATAATTTATAGTTCCAACTTTTTCAAAATTACCAAACTGCCCCTGAAGCTTTTAGACTCGTAACGAACTCACCGGGTTTCCGTTTTCCACGTGCCGCCTATCTACGAACTCGTGAGTTCGAGACCTACGCAACGACCCAAGAAAAATTCCCAAAAGTACTGCCAGTAAAAAAGTGACTCCCGAACTCGTCCAAAATCGAGGGTAAAATCGTCCAATTCTCAAAATAATTTAATTTCTGGTCCGGGTCGTTACAGTCAGAGTCTGAAATACCTTTTCACTCAAGGAGACCTGAATTTGAGACAGAGAAGGTGGTTCGAGTTAATAAAGGATTATGATTGTACGATAGAGTATCACCTAGGGAAGGCCAATGTAGTGGTGGATGCACTGAGTAGGAAGTCAACAGGTTCTTTGGCATATTTTCATACGGTTTACCTACCGTTGCTAGTGGAATTCCGCAGAGCGGGAATTATACAGGACATGGATAACCATGGGGCTCTGTTAGCTAGTTTCCTTGTGAGACATGTCTTGATTGATCGGATTTTTGAAGCTCAATTCTAGGATCCTACTTTTTGTATTATTAGGATGGAATTGGAGGCTGGGAACAGACAGGATTACGTGGTCCAGGATAATGGAGCCTTGGTTAAGGATGGCAGATTGTGTGTACCTGCTAATTTAGAGTTGAAACGAGAAATTCTAGAGGAAGCTCACAGTTCTACCAATGCATTGCATCTAGGGGGTACCAAGATGCATCGCACACTGAGGGAACACTATTGGTGGACTGGAATGAAAAGGAAAATAGCAGAGTTCGTGAGTAGATGCCTGACGTGCCAGCAAGTGAAAACAGAGAGGTAGAAACCATACGGGGCACTACAACCATTACCTATTCCGAAATGGAAGTGGGATCATATTACGATGGATTTCGTATATAAACTTCCAAGGACTCAAAAAGGACATGACGGAATTTGTGTAATAGTTGATAGACTCACGGAATCCGCACATTTCTTGCCAGTACGGGAAGATTACCGGATGAGCCAGTACGCCAAGCTGTTTATAGATGAAATCATTAGGTTACACGGGACACCATAGTCGATTGTATCAGACAGAGATCCCAGGTTTACTTCAAGGTTTTGGCGGAGTTTACAGAAATCCCTAGGAACTACCTTACATTTCAGTATAACTTTTCATACTCAGACTGACGGTCAGTCGGAGAGGACAATTCAGATTCTGGAGAATATGATGAAAGCTTGTGTACTGCAGTTTAAAGGGAAATGGGATTCACACCTGGCTTTAATGGAGTTTGCATACGATAACAACTATCAGTCTAGTATTGGGATGGCACCTTTTGAAGCCCTATATGGGCGACAGTGCAGGACACCGATATGCTGGACTGAGGTAGGTGAGAGACGTCTGTTGACACCAGAAGTTGTGGAAATGACTGAGGAAAAGATTCAGATCATCAGGGAAGGGCTGAAGACAGCTCAAGACCGCCAAAAGAGTGATGCAGATCAGCGAATCAGAGATCTTGAATTTGAAGTCGGAGATTGGGTTTCTTGAAATTATCCCCTTGGAAAAGAGTCGTACGTTTTGGTAGACTAGGGAAACTGAGTCCTCGCTACATTGGGCTGTATGAGATTGTTGAGAGGATAGGGGCAGTGGCGTATAGACTTGCTCTACCCTCGAAACTGTCAAGAGTTCATAATGTTTTTCATGTTTCCATGCTTCGGAAGTACCTGTATGAAGAGTCTCATGTATTGGAAGAACAACCACTTGAGCTGAGGGATGATTTAACTTTTGAGGAGCAATCAGTGCAAATTTTGGATTGGAAAGAAAAAGTTTTGCGCAGAAAGACTATTCTGTTGGTTAAAGTTCTATGGTGGAATCAGAACGTGGTAGAGGCCACGTGGGAAACCGAAGCACTGATGCGGGCACCACATCCACACTTATTCCAGTGACAGGTATGAATTTCGAGGACGAAATTTCTTTAAGGGGGGTGGGTTGTAACGACCCGGACATTTAATTCGTAAATTGTTGTAATTTAATTTGAGAAAAGACGAAATTACCCTTGATTTTAAAGGGGGTGCGGAAGTCAATTTTTCTGTGGAGCCATTTGATAGTTTTTACGGATACCGTTGCATGAGTCTCGAACACACGAGTTCGTAGACTTGCGGCACGCGGAAAACGGAGACCGTACGAGGAATTGTCGGGTCTCGATTGTCCAAGGGCATTTTGGTCATTTGGCTTTGGGAGTTATATATATAATCCAAAGATGTCCAACCATTCTGCAGTTTCTCAATTTTCTTAGTTTGTTTTAGATTGATACAAACTCATTCTAACCCGTGACCCACCGACACCCAATCGACCGAAAAAAAAACCAAAACAAAACCTTGAATTGGACTTTTCGTTTGAGGGGATCTCAAACCTGTACAAGCACACCATCAACTTCTCCTCCTCTCTGCGAGTATAACCATACCCACCACCGAAGGAGGTAGCCGCGGGAGACACCGATCACAGGGGAAAAGGACCGAAACCTTTTGATCGATTTTTCGGCCAGCATATGTATGGGTTTGGTGTTTTGAGTTTATTTTTGGATTCCTGGGATTGAGTAGATGAATTTAGACATAAAATTTGTGAAAAACGGTTGAGTTTTGAAGAAGTTAGGAAAGCTTGAAGATCTGCCGGAAATGGAGGATTCCGGCGACGGCGACGGCGGCGCAATCGTCTTCTCCGGCTTAATTCCTTCCAGAAAAGCTCCAGCGGTTCACCGGTGACCGGTCAGGTCGAGTCAAATTGGGTCAGGTCCAGTCAGACCGGGTCGAGCCGAACCGAGTCAGGCCAAGTTGGGTCGGGTTGTACCGGGTCAGCGCCTGGGTGCACTGTAGTAGCGCGTGGCCGGCTCGTGCCGCGTGGTCCGGCCTTTTGAGGGAACGTGGGGCCGTGTTGTGGTCACGGAGGTGCGTGTACGTTAGTTTTCGATGTTTCAGACCTTTTGGCGCAGGTTTCGGGTTAATCGGACGTCATTTCGAGAAAGTTTTGGACGTCCGAAGTGGCTGCGTTTTAGTGTAAGGCGAGCGGTTTTCTCGGGGTTTAGAGAGTTTCAATATAGGGTTTCTAAATATCGTTAGTAATCCCGATTGTTACTTTTGACAGGTGGTACTGCTCCGAGCACGGCAGATGAGCGTACGACTCGGGATTGAGCTATTGGTGAGTGGACTTTGGTTTATAAATTGTAATGCATGCATAAAGGTATCTTTGATTTAAATGCTATTATATATTGTTGTGATATGTTTCTGGGATTTAGAACTTATTACTGGACACAAGTTTTACATATTTCCGTGAAAATGTGTTTTGAGGAAATGGCCTGGTTTTTGGACTCGATTTTGATATCGTTTTAATGTGATAATTATTGAGTCCATGGTTTCGGGTTACACATGTATTTATGATTTTGCTGGATTTGGCCAAAAATGATTTTTCAATGAATTTGGCTTAGGCCGGCCAAGAAACAAGGATTTCAAAACACGGATTTTGGTTTTCACTGGTTTTTCTGTCCTCGAGGGTCAAGGTTTTCTCCGACTGGCATTGAGGAGTTTTGCTCCACTGGTTGCGAGGGCTCAACACTGGTGTTGAGGGGTTTTACTCTGCCGGGTTGCGAGGGCTGTCTACGCGTAGCACATGGTTCTGCACAACTCGAGATATATCGGGTGTATGGAGGGTATTTCGGGAACAATAGATTATGTTATGTTTTGATATACATTTTGTGTCCAGCTTAATTACAATGGATTTTAAACTCCTGTGAAGAGGATTTTCAAACCATATTGTGGACCACGGTGTGTTTTTCATTATACAGATTTTACGTAGGTCCAACCAAATGGTTTTAAAGGAACATGAAATTTCGTTGATTTTCAAATGATGTTTTATTATTATAAACTGTTTTATGTGATGCATGCATGGTTTTATTCATGGAGAGTGAAAAAGGTATATTTTCCTCGGAAATAGTTTTAATTGATTATTTTTGTCCACTCACAATTTTGATGTTTTAAATCCTCTCTAGGCTATTGAGTCGATGTGGGCAGATCTAGAGGCGGATGCATTACAGTTTAACTCCGCGTTTACTGAGAGTAGGATATTTACCTGTGTATTAATTTATCCTACCTAGATGCTCTGATAAATCTGCTGGATTGTTTGTAATTAATGGTAGATATTTCGTTGAGAGGTTGGGTTGTTGGAATTGTGTGTGATATCTGATCCCTTGTCTGACAGGTGGAAGACGGTTAGCTAGTTTATAAGGGGAAATGCTGCCGGATTTTTGGCCGAATTCTCATAATTGTTTGCCTGGGCTTAAGGATATTTTGGGTATTTTGTTAAATTGTCAGATGGGAGCAGGACCTTTTTTCGGGTTTCGAGGGGAAATTCGAGATGGGTCCTGTCACGACCGGTCGCCGGTGACTAACCTGAAAAGACGCCCGCTCCGCCGTCGCCGAAATTCACCATTTCCGACCGATCTTTATGCTTTCGTAACTTCTTCAAACCTCAACTGTTTTTTCATGAATTTTATGTCTAAATGCATCTACTAAATCCCAGGAATCTAAAATTGAACTCAAAACACTGAATCCATGCATGTACCGATCAGAAAATGGATCGGAAGACGTCAGTTTCTTTTTCCTCTATTCAGTGTCTCCCGCTGTTGCCTCCTTCGATGCTGGGTGCGGTTTTGCTCGCCGGAAGAAGCAGAAGAAGATGGTTTCCACCAAATTGGCCGACGTTCCTTGGATTTGAAGATCCAAAATCGGACGTGCTTGGTTCGGTCGGTGAGTCGGTGTCATGGTCTGATATGGGAAAGGATAATTAAAATGACAACTCCCTTGTGCAACCTGGGTTGAAGGTTTAAATATATAGACTCAAGCCAAATTACCAAAATACCCCTGAATAATCGAGACCCGACATTTTCTCGTACGGTCTCCATTTTTGCCGTGCCGCCTGTCTACGAACTCGTGAGTTCGAGACCTACGCAAAGGTACCCGCAAAAACTGTCCAATGTGGCTCTACACAAAATGGACTTTCGAGCCCCCTTTAAAACTAAGGATAAAATCATATTTTCACAAATTAAATTGTAACAATTCAATAGTTAAATGTCCGGGTCGTTACATCTCTTGCATATTTTTTCCTTAAGGAACAAATCACCACTTCCTGCCCATGCCTATTTTGCCACTGCGGGCAACGTCGTTGTCCTCGCCACCACCACCATCTGATCTCTACCTCTTTAACAACCACCACCTGATCTCTATCTCTTTCACCAGCACATCTTCCACCCCAGCCTTCACAACCACCATCGTCGTTGCCATCACCGTTGCCTCCACCACCTTCTCTACTTCCACATTTACTGCCAACCATATCACTGTCAGCCATAAAAACCTTCTCTACCTCCACCTTGACTGCTAAAAAAAATCTCCACCACCACCAACTTCTATACATCCACTTCCTCCGCCTCCTCCATTTTCACCTCTTCTAGCTCTACCTCTACCGCCATAACCACTATCACCTCCACTTCTACACCTAAATCCATTTCAACTACCACCACCAGTCCATTCATTCCTACTCTTATAGCTCAACCTTCCCTACTACAACCACCAACACTTCCTCCTCCGATCATACCTCAATCTCTGCCACCACCACTACTATCTTTTATATTTTAATATCATATTCATTTTAGTCATTATTAACATTTATAAATTTTACGTTACAAGTTATCAAATATTTTCACACTGGTTTTCATAGTACTTTTAAAAATAAATTTTACAGGCCATATTTTATAGAAAAATAAAATAAAATAGAAATCAAGCACTTTTCGCGTTTATGACCTATATATAAACCCTTTTAAGTTTTTATTTTATTTTTCGCTTTTTACCTTAAATGCACCATGTACTCGCTTAAATATTCCACTTTGCACCATATTCTCATTATTCGTTCAAAATGCACCCTGAAACACACGACTCGTCCCACTCAGGTGCTTTTCCGTTCAATATGTTAAGTGGGTGTCAAAAAGCAGGGCAAAATTGGGAATTTACCCTAAAAATGGAAGAGGGCATTTTTATCAAATAATCCCTAAAATAAAATACTGAAGGAGATGCTAATCCCAAGCATAAGCCTAAACCCATAACCCCTAACCTCATAATCCAAATACTGGTCCTCCTTCAAGATCAAGCAAATCCCAGACCTCATCTCCTCCATAACCTCCGTCACCTTCTTCCCCATGATCCCACACTCTTCACTGCCGCCTACTCAGTCCCACATATGTTTGTAATCAATTCCGAACCCAAAAGCAAAGCTTCGAACTCCGTTTTGGATTTGGTTTATGCGGTTGGAATTGGATATGTCTATGGAGGAAAATGGTGGGCTGGAGGGGGAACATTTGCCGATGACAGAGGGGACTAGTTTCTCTTAGCTACTCTTCACAGTGAATGAGGTGGTGGGTCTTGCGGTGAACTCCGATCAAACATTTAACTACACCCATTCGTCGGGTTTTCCCACCCAAATTAAGTCCCCCAAAATGCTCTGCTTTGGAAACTACGACCACGCCCATAACGACGGCCTTGAAATTGGGTTCTCAGGGGTCACATGCAGCGACTCCTCCTCCGCTTCCTCCACCGGAAACACCACCCTCAGCGCATTATCTAATTCCATTGTCCGTCATCGATCAATCTCTGCTTAATTAATTAATTTTTTATTTTTTATTATTATTTTGGGATTAATTTTGGGGGTTGTTTCCAGAAAAACGAATTGGGTTGTGCTAAGAATCGGCTCAGTCCATGAGCAAAACTACGATTTCAAGCCAAAGAGGTTCGAAGAAGACGAAATCAGAAAATCCCACCAACAAGAAGGTAGCAACTTTCTCCATTCACTCACTCACTCTTTGAAGGTTTTTCTTGTATCGTTGCGTAGGTCTTGAACTCGCGAGTTCGTAGACAGATGGTACGTGAAAATTGGAGTTCACACGGAAAAGTTATGAGTCTGAAATGACTAGGGGCATTTGGGTAATAAACTGGTCGGTTTAGCGTTTTTAAATTAGAAGTTCTTTAGACTTTGACATGTGTAAAAAAGGAGAGGAATATATATATATATATATATATATATATATATATATTTCCAATTGTACCCACCGACTTGACTTCATTGAACCTATTTTTATGTCACTCGAAAGGAGAGTAAAAGTTGAAAAGTCGCTCTGCTAGGGTTTGCGCCGTCACTTAGCTGCAACATTCAGAATTGCGACTTTTCGTCCTTTGGTTTCAGAATAGCAATGGAGGACCTTGAGCGTTCCTTTGGGTTGCATCCTAGACTGTCAGAGAGAGAGCGTGAAGGAGTACGTGTTAAGCAAAAAGAGACTGAGGACTTGCCTCTTGGGTTTTAGTTTTGTCTTGTGGCGGAAGTTTTCACTGAGAAAGTGATCAATGTCGAGGCCTTCTCAAAGCTGTTCAGTGGGCTATGGAGGGGAATTGAGGCCGTCTCCATTCGCTCGATTGGGGATAAAAAGTTCCTGGCGTGCTTTGTGGGGAGACAAGATATGCATAGGATCCTCAATAAGGAGCCTTGGACCTTTGCAGAGTCGCTGGTTATTTTGGAGGAAGGTTCTCGAAGCCGGAACCCTAGGAACCTTCGAATGAATCATTATTCATTCTAGGTGCAAGTCCACAGGATTTCGGTATTGAACATGACTGTGGCTGTCGTACGGAAGGTTGAAGGGATAATTGGCCATATTCTTGACGTAGATACGACATGGGGAAAGGATTGTGTTGGGCGGTTTGCTTGTGTGCGAGTCAGGATGCGGGTGGATGATCCTCTTATGAGGGGTACTATCATTGAGTTTCCAGATGGGAAACAATGGGTGGACTTCAAATACGAACATGTGCCAGCCTACTGTTTGGTGTGTGGGCATCTGGGACATATGACGCGGAAGTGCGAGGGATAAGGACGGTGGGAGGATGATATTAGCCCCTCACATGAATTTGCAGGCCTTGATGATGTGGAAGACCTGCGAGGTAGGCACCAACGGAGTGTTTTTCGTAGGCCAGGCAGTGAGAGACTTAGCGTTGAACGTGCGGATCGTAGCCGTGTGGATGGGGTTAGCTCTGGGCTCGCTGCCCATATCCAGGCACAAAAGGAGGGGGAAGCAAGGCGCACTCAAGTTTTGGCTGCAGCTTTTGATGCTGGGCGAATTGGCCGTGGTGGACAGGTCATAGGAGAGATCTCACAGGTGATGCAGGGCAGTGAGGTGGTGATAGAGGGGGACCCTCTTACAACCTTGGAGGAGAGAACTGTACAGAATATGGAACCGGGTACCCAATAGCTATATGTGCATGGTCTGGAGACAGTTGGGGCAGGAAGTGCCTCCATTGGCGTTGGGACTTCTAATGAGGAGAATGGCCGTAGAATGGATACCATTCATGTATCCCAAAATTCTAACCCCTTCAATCTGCTGTCAGTTATCCTGGGGGCGAGGCCAGGGATGCAAAACAAAAACAAGAGGAGGAGAAGTCTTGTGGAGAATGAGGCTAGACAGCAGGCATTGCGTGGGTCAGTGGCTAGATGGAGGGAACTGGAGTGTGGTGTGGAAATTGGTACTTCACAGGTGGTCGGGACCGACCTTAATGGGCTTCTTGAGCGAAGAGGTGCATGATCCACCTCTTCCCTATTGCCATGAGTATCCTATGCTGGAATTGTCAATGCATCGGGGGTACCTTGACGGTTCATAATCTGGTGGAGCAGATCTTGCTTCATAGACTTGAGATTGTGGTGTTACTTGAGACAAAAAATAGTAGTAGAAAGTTTACTTACCTGAAGAATAAGCTGAATATGCCCTTCATGCATGCAGTGGAACCTCGTGGACTGAGTGGGGGTTTGTGTGTTTTTTGAAGAGATGTTCAACATGTAGTGTTAGTTAAATTTGAAGATTTTCTTATTGAAGTAACATATAAAGATTCTATTTCCCTTTCTTGTTGGCTTTTTTTTTGCAATTTATGCTAGTACTGATGACCAAAAGTGAGTTGCGCAATGACGATCGCTGGGGTCCCGAATTGCTAATTTTGGAGATCCTTGCCTATTATTGGGTGATTTCAATGACTTTCTAAATGTGGAGGAAAAAGAAGGGGGTTTAATGCATATGGAAAATTCAATGATGGATTTTAGGGAATTTGTTGCTGATAACAGGCTCCTTGATGTGGGGTTCCAAGGACACCCTTATACTTGGCGGAATAAAAGAGATTATGGTTTTATTCAAGCTCGCATGGATAGGGGCCTTGCCAACTCTGAGTGGATTGATTTGTACCCAGAAGCACTATTGTACCAACTTCCTGTTGAGGGTTCAGACCATCTAATGCTGCTTCTCCGCCTTTCTATGCCTCCGAAGAGATGGAAGAAGCAGTTTATTTTGGACCTAAGATGGGGTGATGGAGAGGAGTGTAGGTTGATTATTAGAGAGAAATGGAGTACATCAATATAGGGGTCTAAAGCTTACAAGGTGTGCGGAAAGCTTAAGGAAGTGAGGTTTGGTTTGGTGGAATGGAGACGGCATCACCAATGTAACAGCAATGTGGTATCCACTAACCTCAAATAGGAATTTAGGGCTGTATACCTGAATCTTAATTTCGATGGAGCATGGGTGAAGAATAAAGAGCTTGAGTTAAAGAAGGTGATTAAGGAAGAGGAAGCATACTAGAAACTGAAATCAAGAGTGCAATGGCTTCAGGAGGGGGATAAAAATTCTAAGTTCTTTCATGCAACAACTGTGAAGCGCCATCGGCATAACACTATTCATGGTCTTGAGGACAGCAGAGGCGGATGGGTCGAAGAGGAGCATGCACTCAAAAGGGTAGTGGTGGATAATTTTGAGGTGTTATTCACCTTATCTAACCTACAGATCTCTTGGACTATCCTTGACTATGTTGAAGGTCGAATCAGCTCTGAGGAGAATGAATTGTTACTCCAACCAATTACCCCTGAGGAAGTTAAAGAAGCAATTTTCCAGATGAACCCATCAAAGGCCCCTGGCCCGGACAGATTCACTGCTAGGTTCTATCAACGTAATTGGGCAGTGGTGGGAACAGAGGTTGTGGACATGAGTTTTGGCAATCTAGCCATTTGTTGAGGTAGATCAACCACACTCATATATGCCTTATTCCAAAGGTGCAACGCCCTGTGAAGATGACACAATTGAGACCTATTGCCCTATGTAATGTCTTGTATAAGGTCATCTCCAAGATCATCACAAACAGATTGAAGGGTGTGTTGGGACGTATTATTAGCATCAATCAGTCGGCGTTTGTGGCGAGACGTCACATACAGGATAATATGCAGGTGGTACATGAGATTTTACATTCTATGAAGAATAGGACCAAGCTAGAAGATAAGGAGATGACTCTAAAGATTGATATGGCGAAGGCTTATGACCGAGTGGAATAGAGGTTTGTTAGTGATATGTTACGGGCACTGGGAGTTGCTGATAGGTTCTACAATTTAATTTTTGAATGCATGTCTACAGTCTCTTATAGTGTGCTTCTTAATATTGTGGCATTAAACCTGGCAGAGGTATCATACAGGTACATAGAGACCCTTTGTCACCATTCCTTTTCTTGGTGTGTACTGAGGGTCTATCGGCTTTATTTCGTCGTAGGAAGGAGGAAGGAGTAGTCCATGGACTCCGTTTAGTGCCTGACAGCTCCTTGTGCATTTCACATTTGTTCTTTGCTGACAATTTTGTGATATTTTGTTAGGCTAATAGGGAGGAGGTGGATTGTATTCGCCAATCACTTGATTATTATTGCAAGGCATTGGGTCAACTAGTTAATTTGGAAAAGAGCTCATTGTATTTTGGGGCAAACTGTTCTAAAAGGCTGCGAAGGCGCTTGGCCCGCCGGTGCCTTATTATTGCCAGGGATGGTTTTGGCAAATATTTGGGCATTCAAGCAGATTTTGGAATGTCCAAGCGAGCAATTTTTGATGATGTGCATAATAAGATTGATGGGCGTGTTCAAGGATGGGCAGAACAATTCTTATCGGCGGCCAGGAAAAAGATTCTAGTTAAATTTGTGGCCATGGCGATGTCCATCTATACTATGTATTGTTTTAAATTTCCCATTGGAGCCTGTAAGGATATTGAAATTGATTGCTAATTTTTGGTGGGGGAAGCAGAATGGAAATCGGGGTGTTGATTGGGTAGCTTGGAAAAAACTGACTCTTGTGAAGAAGGTGGGGGGAATGGGGTTCAAAGATTTAGAATGCTTTAATTTGGCCATGCTTGGAAAGATTGGGTGGAGATTAGTTCAAGACCCGTCCCTCCTGCTAGCCCGTGCTCTACAGGCTAAATATTTTCCCAATGGCTCGTTCCTAGAGGCAAGTGTGGGGACTAAATCATCTTGGGGATAGAAAAGGGCTCTTGCAAGGGAGAAGGATTCTCAAGGTTGGGCTACGTTGGAGGATTGGAAATGGGGAGCAAGTGAGCACAAGTTTGGATACGTGACTACCTGTTCCTTATACATTCAAGGTGGCATCGCATAATCCAGCTAGACCAGACACGGTGAAGGATGCGAGTTTTATGATGATCTTAATGTGGAAGATTGTTGGTGCGGGCTTGAGTATGATGATCTTAACTTGGTTTTCTTCGGATGTGAGTTTTATGGTCACAACTGGGAGAGTTGCCCAACTGAAATCAGAGTTCCCCCAGCTTGTTATGTGAATGTGGATAACGATGTGATCACCTCAACCTGATCTACCCACTAATCCAATGGATGCTACATTGGTGAATAATCCTTCTGGTCTTACTGGTAAAGGCAAGGATAATGGTATTACTGACTCTGCATTCGTGGGAACTTGGAGCCTAGTAAGATACAACAAGAAGAACAAGCCTCATATTTCTGAGGAGAAAGGAAAGAAGAATGTGAGCAAAAAAAGCATCGGTTCTCGGTTAATTTGGGCCACTAGGGGACTCGGCCCTGTGTTTGGAGACTCAAATTGATCGATACAAGCACCTCGATATCAAATGATCCCCCTATTCTTGAACTAGCTATGGGCACCGATGAGATGCAATTCAATACGCCCACAAGTGCAAAACTGAAAGTTAAAGGTAAACAGGGAAAGGGCCTTGGAGATATCTCTAATGCATGGAAAGGTCAAGTTGATCCCACTAGTGTGGCCACTACGTCTGGTCCAACTAAGAGAAGTGGATTGTGTTCAAAACCCAAGGTTGCAATCAGAAAAGTGAAGACTATGGCTAACACCATGTTTTCTGGGCCGAGAGGTGTTCAAGTCACTAGTATGGACTTGCAGAAAAGCTCTTCGGGCCATTTTTCTTTCAATGTGCTAAACCCCTTGAATGAGGATAGGCCAACAATCCTTAGCCATGATCCCCCACCCCCATGTTACTATGGCGGGTGCTCATTCTATAGATAACGACGGTGAGTGGTTGAGAGATGGCCGTTCTAATATCCCTTATGAGATTGGAGATAAAAAGTTTGTGACCATTGAAACCTCAAGGCTCCATAAGGCCATGGTGGATGTTATAATTGGTGTGGTTTGCGCAACCTCTGCTTTGGTTGAGGCTTTGTCTGATGCAATATGAGAAGGGTATTCCTTGGGTCTGTTCTTTAAGGGGAATCATTAAAGTTTTATTAGTAACGTAAGGGTAATCGTAGAAAGGTTTTGAACTTTCAGGTTTAGTCAGACGGGAACAGAGTTTCTCACGAATTTTAAGGGCAAATTCAGAAGGGGTTCTATCAGTTATGCAATATCAGCTGACGACATCTCTTCCCAGAGGCCTATGTGAGGAACCTTTGCAAAATTAAGTCGGACCACTGCCCAATTCTTATAACCCTGCATTCTGACCATATTCCTAATCCGGAGCTGAAAGTTTTTAAATTCCAGGCAATGTGGTTGCTGCACCCTAAATTTGATCAATTTGTGAACAGTTTTTGGAACTCTTCTTTGGGGGATGCCTTTCAAAAATCAGCTTCCCTTTCAGAGGCTCTAACTCAGTGGAATCATGACGTGTTTGGTTGTTTATTCAAAAAAAAAAAAGGTTGATTGCTAGAATTGGGGGGATCCAACGTGCTCTCTATATAAGACAATCTGGTTTTCTTGTTGATTTGGAGAAGCAACTGCTCGGTGAGTACAACACAATCTTCGATCAGGAAGAATTGTTCTGGCTTCAAAAATCCAGAAACACTTCGCTTAGATAAGGGGACAAAAATACTAGGTTCTTCCACCTCTCAACTGTTGTGAGAAAAAGGAGGAATAAGATTGAAGGGATTAACAATGCCGATGGGGTTTGGGTTTCTGATAAGATGCCTCTCTTACAGATTATTATGGATTTTTTTTGTTTTCAAGCTGAGGTGTAGGGATCTTGGCTGCCTTCCTCAATCCTTTCCTCTAGTTAATGTAAAGGATGTTGACATGCTTTCCTGTGAGATTACGGTTGCAGATGTTAAGATGAGCATGTTTTCATTGGAGGCCTCAAAGCTCCTAGGCCAGATGGCATCCCGTCTCGCTTTTATCAGAAGTTTTGGCCTATATGTGGTAAGGAGGTTTGTGAGATTGTGAAGGCCTGCTTCTCTAATGGTCAACTCCCTGCCAATGTTAGTAATACCTCTCTTTAATCCACTGATAATCCAAAATCTATGTCCCAACTTCGTCTTATCAGCCTATGCTCACCTATTTACAAAACCATATCTAGAATCATAGTGGGAAAGATTAGACCTCTGCTCCAGAAGTTGGTAAGCCCAACCCAGGTGATTTTTGTGCCTGGTAGACAAATTACTGATAATATTATTATCGTGCACGAAATTCTTCTCAAGTTTAAATCTACCAAGAGTAAAAAGGGCTAAATAGTTGGGAAAATAGATCTCTTCAAGGCTTATGAAAGATTGCAGTGGGACTTCATCAAGGAGGTTTTGAAAGAGATTGGTATATGTGGGAATATGCTTAAGTTAATCATGGCTTTCATCACCACTGTGAGTTATCAAGTGATTGTTAATGGTGAACTTTCCTCCCCCTTTATCCTCTGTTGTGGAATTAGACAAGGGAGCCATTATCCCCATATATATTTGCACTTTGTATGGAAAAATTGTCTCATATTATTAGTGGGTGTGTGGCTGATAACTCTTGGAAGCCGGTTAGGATTTCAAAGGATTGACCGGCTATCTCCCACCTTTTTTTTGCCTATGACCTTATTCTCTTCGCTGAGACAACCTCTCACCAGGCTCGTCTGATTAAGAATTGCTTGGATACTTTCTGCAAGTTCTCTGGCCAACAAGTGAGCTTTTATAAGTCTTGGGTCTTTTGCTCCCCTAACATCCCTAGGCACAAGGCTACTGATTTTGCTTGGACTTACGGTTCTCCTCTAACTTCTGATCTAGGCAACTACTTGAGTGTTCGCTTGCTGCATTCCAGGGTCAATAATTGGACACTTATGCTAACATCTTTGAGAAGGTCTAGAAGAGACTTGCTGACTGGAAAAGCCACACTTTATCTATGGCTAGGAGGTTAGTATATTTGCAAGTTGTCACTACCGCTTTACCGATCTATGTGATGCAAACCACGAAGCTTTTGTGTCCCTCTATGAGAGATTGGATAAAATTTTTGTGGGGTCATTCTAAGGAGAAGGCTAAAATCCACCTGGTCAAATGAGAAAATGTTTGTAAACCGAAAAATCTGGGGGGCTTGGGATTAAAGAAGACGCATCTCATGAACTAGGCCTTCCTTGCTAAATCTAGCTATAAGCAGGTGCAAAAGGACAATGGTCTTCGAGCTCAAGTCCTATCAAGGAAGTCTTTAAAAAACCATGATATGCTTAAGGCTTCCAAGGTGCAGGCTAATAATTTCTCTCATTCTTGGAGAAGTATTCAGTTTGGGTCTCATATACATAATGGGATTATGTGGAGGGTTGGTTATGGGAATCAAATTGATTTTTGGTCAAGGACTTCTTGACTACAGCGGATTGGAATATCAACGTGTTATGTCGTTATCTCCCTCAAAATATTATTGATCTTATCTTTGCTACTCATGTGTGCCTAGATAATAGCCATAATGACAAGATTATTTGGGACCTCACAAAGAATGGTGCTTTCTCTGCAAGAACTGCATATAGCTCCTTGTTTGAAAATTTTAATGGCCAAAACTGGAGTTGGGATTAATTACATTTGGGGTCTCACCCTTCCTTTTTAGCTAAAGACGTTCTTATGGACTATCGGACATGGCAAGCTTCTTACTAATCTGTAATGGTGTCGGAGTGGTCTCTCTTTGGACTTGAGCTGCCCCAGATGTCCTCACATTGAAGAAAACCTAGATCAATTGCTTAGATTTTGCCCCTATGTGCTTACGATTTCAAACACCATTGGTATTCCCCATGATGTGCTACTCTCTTTTTCTTTTGACTTTCAATTGTGGATGTCCATCATTCCCCGTTCAAGCCACTGTGATGCCTCTGGAATTCCTTGGCCTCTTACCTTCTGCTCCACCCTTTGGTTTTTTCTGGAAATGGAGAAATAATTTCATCTTCAACTTTGGTCAAGAACCTCCCCATTGGCCTCAAAACATCATTTTCAGCTCTGCTAGGGCCTGGTTTGAGGTAAACAAACTGCTTATTGTCAAACCCAGGAGAACTATTGAAGTGCATTGGAGTCGAATGGTGTAAACTGAATACTGATGAGAGCTGCATTAATTCTAGTGGTCGCATCAGTGCATGTGGTCTAATTAGAAATCATGGAAAGGGTTTGGATGATGGGATTTGCTGCCAATTTGGGAAGTAGGGATATCATCGAAGCTGAGCTTTTGGGGCTGTTTGTGGGGTTGCGGTTGACTTGGGAGGCTGGGGATAGAACTATTATTATTGAAAATGATTCCACTGTTGTTTTTTCCTTTCTCCTAAATCATGCGGACAACTGGCATCCTCTTTACAATCTTATTTGTGACTACAAGTATATTCTCCATCGGGACTGGAGGTATATTATTAATCACGTATATCGCAAGAAGAATCACGCTGATGATGCTTTGGCTTGTTGGGGCCATAGTCTGGAGCGGGGTCTTCATATCTTGGTGTCCCCGCCTGCTTGTATTTTTAATTCCCTCTCTAATGGCTCTTATTGTAGGGTCTTTTATAGGATTGGTGTCCTCTAGTCCTCTATGTTTTGTTGGGCTTTGCCCCCCACCATACCTATCCCAAAAAAAATAAGGTAAAATATTACCCTATACTATTCATTAAAAAATTAATTTTTAGTCCTAAATTTTAGTTTGGGTATCCCTTTAGGCCATGACTGTGGGAGATGGCCTATGTGTAATGACCCGAAACTAAAATTAAGGTTATTTTCAAAACATTATTTAGGAAATGACGCTTTTACCCTTGGATTTAGTAGGAACTCGGAGGTCACCTTTTGTTTGGAGATACTTTCGGAAATTTTTCTTAGACCGTTACGTAGGTCTCGAACTCAAGAGTTCGTAGACAAGTGACATGAAGAAATCGAAGCCTGTTTGAGTGAGATATAGGTCTAGAAAGAGTAAGGGCATTTTGGTAAATTGGGAGTTAGACATTTTATAGTCATCCTCTCTCTCTATTTTTCCAGAATTTTCGGACCACTCCATCTCTCCTACCGATTTTTCTTTCTTCTTCGCGAGAGAGACCACAAAGTACACACACACACAACAATTTTTTTGGCCCTTTCGATCCAAACTAAAGACACCAAAACCTTCCTCTCATCTCCACGAACTCAACCATACCATCCTTGATGCTTGAGGACCGCCGTGGACGACGGGGAGGAGCTTTGAACATAGGCCGAAACTTCCCATCCATTTTTCGGCCACCAAAGGTAATCAATCTCAATTTGGACTTCATATTTGGATTCCTTGGATTGAGTAGATAGATTACCATTATTAGAACATCGAATTTGGTTGAGAAATGAGTGAGTTATCAAGATTTGAATTTCGGGTGGTTAGGGAGGATTTCGGCCTGCGAGTGAATAGTACCCAGTGAGTGAATAGTGTCTCGAATCGTGTTTTCGTGTTTTCGACGTTTCGGATCTTTTGGCGGAGGTTTCGGGTTAATCAGAGTTCTTTTAGGTGTAGTTTTAGATGTCCAAAGTTACTTTGAACGCTTTTAGGGCGTGTGTGAACTCCCGGGGTTTAGGGGGTTGGAATTTAGGTTTATAATTGTCGTTTAGTATACCAATTTCCATTTCTGCCAGGCATGGTGGCTCCGAGGGTCAGGGGGTGTAAGTACCCTTCCCGAATTTCCCCTCGAAACTCGGGAAGAACCCTACTCCCATCTGACAACCTAAGGAAAGTCCCAAAATACCCTTAAGTCCTTAAAAAATTAATTATGAGAACTCTGCCAAAAGTTCGGCAGAGTCTCCCCTTAAGGACTAGTTAACCATCTTCCACCTGTCAGACAAGGGATCAAAAGCAATCCAAATTCCAACAGACAACAACCAACAAAGGGTGAAATCGAAAGTTTACAGTAAGTCCAAAAATATTATCAAAGCATCTAGGAGGATAATTAATTACAAAATTAAATATCCTACTCGAAATTTAGGTAAAATGAGTAGCTGAAAATTCTAATGCCTTCGCCTCTGAAAGTGCCCAGACAACACAATAGCCTGGATGGGATTTAAAACACAAAAGTTATGAGTGGACAAAAATAATCATCTAGAAATCCTTTTCCGAGGAAATCTTACCTTTCCCTCCCCCACTAGTAAATCATGCATGTATAACATAAATAATTCACGATAATAAAAACATAAAACCACTTGGTTGGATCCACGCAAAAATCTGTATAATGAAAACACATCGTGGTCCACAGTTTGGTTTGAAAATCCTCCTCAAATGAGTTTAAAAATCATTTAATTTGACCTGGACACACAATATATCAAACCCACTGTTCTCGACATATCCACCACACACCCGATATACTTCGAAGTGTGCTGAAACCTGTGCTACGTGTAGATAGCCTCAACGACCCGACGGAGAAAATCCTCGACACCAGCATCGGAGAACCCACAACAACCAGCGGAGCAAAACTCCTCAACGCCAGTCGGAGAAACCTTGACCATCGGGACAGAAATTCAGTGAAAACCAAAATCCATGTTTTGAAATCTTTGGTTCTTGGCCTGAGCCAAATTCATTGTAAAATCATTTATACTGGTCTAAACCCAAAATCATGAACTCAATGATTAACACGTCAAAACGACACCAAAACTGAGTCCCAAGAACCAGGCCATTTCCCCAAAACACATTTTCACTGAAATATTGGAAAACTTGTGTCCAGTAATAATGTGTAAATTCCAGAAATTTATCACAACAATACATAACCGTATTTAAATCAAAGATACATTTATGTATGCATTACAATTTATAAACCAAAAGTCCACTCACCACACGTCCAAACAAGCTCAATCCCGAGTCGTACGCTCCTCTGAAGTTCCTGGATCAGTATCGCCTGTCAATATTAACAATCGGGATTACCGGCTAATAACAAAAACCCTACATTTAAACTCCCTAAACCCCGGGAGGTCCGCTCGCGTCACCCTAAAAACACAGCAACTTCAGACGCCCAAAACCACTCTTAAACAACGTCCAATTAACCCGAAACCTGCGCCAAAAGATCCGAAATGTCGAAAACTAGATGACACGTGTCACCGTGACCCCAGAATCGGTCCCACGCGTCGGCACGTGCTGGCGGAAGGCCGGACCACGCGCTACGCTCCGGCCATGCACCCTCACATATCCCTACGCATCGGCACTGTTCATGATGAAATATTATGTCAACCCTGAAGGAATATTCCGTCAATCGTGACGAAATAAGAATATTTCGTCACCTCTGATTGCGTTAGGGTTCCGTCAACCGGCGTTAACCTTTGACGGAATATGCTAACACTGTCAGCATATCCCATCAAACCCTTGACGGCGTCAGTTGACTCAACGGTCAACTGACGGTTGACGTCAACAACCGTTGGCCGATACAGACGCCGAAGAAGATGGCCACGCTACCGTTTGCCATCGCTGGAGCCTCACTGGCGACTCACCGGAGAAGACAGTTGAGCTGCCGTGCGCCGCCGTCTGCCGTCGCTGGAAAACCCCATTTCCGGTCGACCTTGGATTTTTCCTAACTTATTCAAAACTCAACCATTTTTCACTATTTTTACGTCAAAATCTATCTACTCGAACCCAGGAACTCAAAAATGACCTCAAAACATTTAACCCGTACTTGTGCTAGTCGAAAAATCGATTTGAACCTTAGGTTTTTCTTTTCCTCGGTCCGATGTCTCTCGTGGGTGTCTCCTCCGATGGTTTGTACGGTTGTGATTGTGGGAAGGAAGAGATTCCGATTAGTCACACTAGAATGAATGACTTAGCCTTGAATCAAAGTTGAATTTTTTGGTGTTTTGTGTCGCACGGGTTCGGGGGAAGGGGGGGGGGGGGGGGGGGGGGGGGGGGGGGGGGGGGTGGTGGGGTGGGGGTTGGGGTTGGGTGGTGTGATTTGTGGTCCAGAAAGAAAGAGAGTGAATTGAAGATGAAAATAAGATCAATGGGGTTTAAAAATATCTACCCCTGCAAAAATTACTAAACTGCCCTTGATAATCTAGACCAGTAACTTCCGCACACGAACTCCATTTTTTGCGTGCCGCCTGTCTACGAACTTGTGAGTTCGAGACCTCCGCAACGGTACCCAAAACACAGCCTAAAGTGTCTCGAAACAAAATTTGACTTTCACGCCCCTTAATGACCAAGGGTAAATTCGTCTTTTTATAAAATAATCTACGAAAATTCAATAATTACATTTTCGAGTTGTTACACGGGGGGCCGAATAGCTTGGAGTTGAATTCGAACAGACTTTGAGGTGAGTGGACTTGGTTTCGTAGATTGCAAGGCATGCATAATTCTATGTTTTTAATTGTAATATTATGGAATATGAATTGTAGGAATTGAGAGAAAATATTAGAAGATATACTAATATCCTTGAAAGTGCAGAAAATAACAATGCAAGGCAATTGATTGAATTTATTAACTATGGCGAATTAAGGCTTACTATCCACTCTAACCAATTATAGTCATTAACTTTATTTCCTTGACCTAATTACTATGCAAATTCTGAATTAAGTGCCCATGCAAAAGTCCCTATGGTTGGCCCACTCAACATATATTATCCTCTAGAACGTCACATGTTCTAAGCATGATGTGTACTCTAGAACGTCTATCACTTACCATTTAAGATGAAGCATGAAGTACAAAGAGAATTTAATGACACTACACTAACCTAGAAAAGGGATGTGCATTCCTAGGTTGTCATGAATTCCGACTACTAGATTGTTTTTTAACCTCAACCTCTTGATGCTAATGAATTAAAAGATGATATAGTGGTCCGTCAAGCAATTCCATCAATAATTTATGCACACAAGGTAGCTAATCTCATAGGCATAAAAGAATATCAATTCAAGTAGTAATCAGAATCATTCAGCATGCATAGCAATCAAAATCAAGAGCCAAAATCTAATTAACAAACTATCATGGCTAAGGCTTCAAGCAACCCTAATCCTAAAACGACTACTCACACATGACTGAAATTGAAACAATCATAATTGAATTCATTAAAGTAAAAGCAATAAAAGTAAAGATAAAAAGGAGATTATTGAAGATGAAACACAGCAGAAGACCACGCCAGAGCTTGTCCTCCAATGCTCATGTCCAACTCTCCCACACGTAGAAACTAAAAACTGTTTAAATTTAAAAGTGGATTACAATGTAAATTGCGGCTAGGGTGTCTAGAGGTCCTCACCCACAAACCCTAAGGTCCTTTAAACAGGCCTCTAAACCTTTACATTGTAGGAGATAGGTTAGGACAAAATCCAAATTAAAAACTGACTTAAATTTCCTATCCTAGTTTGAATTGAAAAAGAACTAGAAAAAACCATCCTTGTTGGATTTGAAGTAGGATTTGCGGCAATACTGCGAACTAAGTCTTCTAAGCTTTCTTGGACGCCAAGGATGCTTCTGCAATCTTCTGGATGTTGCTTGGACGTCAAGAACTGGGCTGGGCCTCCTCCACCACATACTTTGCACAGCAGGGCCCTAAATTAGAACTTTTAGGCCTCTTAAGGATTTATTGAAAACTTTACATGTCTTGGACAAATTTGACTGAGCCAAACCACGTCTTGGGCTAGCATACGTGTCTTTAGGGCGCACCTAGGTGGATAATGAGGAAGTGTCCTTATAGAGATATGGGACCGTGCCATTGAGGCGCACCATAGGCTTGTTAAAGGCGCAGCTTAGCCTTTCTAAGCACATATGATGTAGAATTGGAGCAGGGCATGAACTATGTTCGACCGCTGGCGCATCCTTGAGGGACCAAGGACGTGGCATAGGATACGTCCTGACATGGCGCGAATTGGCGCATGACTTCCTGATTGGCCCAGCTTGGTGAAGCAGGGACTCGATAGGGTGTCCTTTGGACATGTTGTGGGACACGACCTGGCATGACCTTGGAACTTCTAGGACATGGAATTGATGTCATGTGACACTGGTTTGGGACCTGGATGGCCTGATATGTGGTACATAGCTAAGGACCCAAAATATGGTGCAATGGCACACCTAGGACCCAGTTTAGGACCCGATATTGGAATGAGGACATCTCCTTCATCTGAACTCTGATTTGAGTCATTCTTTTTGCGTTCTTCTCAGAATTTACCTATTTTTCTAGATCTGCACAAGTCTCACAGGATTGATCATTCTCTACTATTGATGGCACAAAATCATTCAAAAGACAAGTAAGAAAGGTACTTAAGGACATCAAAATGATGCATAAATAATGACTGAACAAATACCCCCAAACCTATCTTTTGCTAGTCCTTGAGCAAAAAAAACTTAAACAAAAAGAAAAGACTCGATCTTAGTTTAGATAGAACATTTTAACCCCTAGGTTCACCTAGTAGGAATAGTTTTATCTCCTGAGGGTTATAGCTGCACGATACCCACAAACGTTTTACTTAGACAAATAAGCTGCTGGAGATAGCACTTTTAACAATCAATAGGAATCAAAGTAAGTAGACATGCTTTCCCGAACTAAAAAGAAAGGCATAGCCGTGATTGTCATGTGTAGGTGTAGTGTTGAAGTGCCAATATTTCAAGTGATCATGTTTGAAAACAACTTCATCTAAGTGCCCTAGAAGATTTTGCCTCGACTCTAATCCTCACTAGGCAACTCTCAATTTACACAAGAATCCTAGGCTTTCACTCTTTCAAGCATATGTGATGAGTTTATGTTATGGAATTCAAGTTTAATCACATATGAGTATCAATAAAGAATAGCTCTTTATGGAAATAAAGATCTCATGAAAGGAATTGAACTTTAAGAACATAGATACGTACCTTAATCCTCAACATGATTGTTCATAAGATCAGTTAGGTCTTCCATTTTAGTTTGTAATGGGGCTAAGCTTTGGGGTTTGGAAAGGAAGGATAGGGATTCAAAAAACCTGAGCTGTGCCAAGGCATGAGAAGTCATGACTTGAACTTAGAACTTTGTGACTGAATCCTTGCTTAAGGCCCACGACATTGTGCTCTCTTAATGGCTTATTTCGAGGTTAGGCTCACTTGGGTTCAATTCACTTTGTTTTTTCACTTTTTTTTCTTTCTCTTTTCTTTTTCGATTTTTTTCTTCTTCCAACATTTGTTCTTCTTTTATTCTTTCTTTCTTTTATATTTTTTTCCTTTTTCTTTTGAATTGAATTGAACCAAGATCATGAAATGATTTCCTCATTCCTTTAATGCAGCTTGTCACTTGTAGACCTGCTTACTCTTCAAAACTTTGAACTTTGAACTTTCATCATTTGATAAAAACACCAATGTCATTGGAATTGGGCAACACGTCCTTTCACTTCTCATTCTCACCATGAATCTCATTTAGGGCAACCTTAGGACAAACTGAGGTTGTAGGGCATGGCTTTTATGAATGGCTAAGTATTTGGGTTAGGTTATACTTTGGGTGATGAAAGAAAAGGTTGAGTGTTTGGCTTCAAGATTGGCTTAGGGAGCATGCAATTGGGTAGGATAAAGCTTTTAGAGGTTAAGCATACATAGCCTACATCGCTTCTTTTGGCAAACCACACATCAAATCAAGAGTATCTAAATGATGTTAGTTCTTTAAAATTCAATGCAAAATGATGTAATGCGGTCAACAATTATGAACAAAAGCGATGAGTGTTTAAGAGTAGAAACAAGTATATCCCTCATAAAGAATGGAAATTAGGCTCAAAGATCTCACAGGGAAGTCTCCACTAATTTTCTAAAGTTCACTTAAATTCAGTTGTTTCGTTCACTTAATCACTTAAAACATGACATTGTGAAGTGCAGATTATAACTAACTATGGCATGACTCTTAGTAGAACAAAGATAGTTAACTTAGCATGTACACTCCTATTAACAACTTTTAATACTATTCAAGAGCAAAAACTTAACACCAAAAAAAAAAAACTAAAACTGAAAACTCAAGTGTTCTGGCCGTGTATCACCCCCAGACCTCCAAACCTACTTGTTTCTATATGCAAAAATTCAATCCACACCCCCAAACCTAAACTGAACATTGTCCTCAATTTGATAAGAAATATGCTTGACAAAAACATAATGAAGGTTCAGAGAGTGCAATAGGGCAGAAATAATAGAATGAAAGGAAACACAAATCAGTGCTAGGTTGCTTCCTAGGAGCGTTTTATTTAACGTATGGGCAAGGCGTGGCATGGCTTGCTAGGCATTTGGTGGTGTTCCCAGGATTTCAACGTTAGCATGGAACCGATTATGAGCCTCTTGCGGTAGAATATGAGCTGCATCATGGAGAAAAAGGTTAGAAACACACAAAGGAATCCACCGACGAGAACGTAACTTATCGGGAAAGAGATTTAGAAGCGATTTGAATGAGAGCACTTTCTGTTCATTCTTGAATGTCTTCCTTGGACAATGCTTGTGGTGGAACAGCTTTGGTTGTGTCTTGTACGCCCTAGAAGTCGTCCTTGGTCCCTTCCAGTGATTTTTCATTTTGAACTTGAAGAGGGGGACCAAGTTGAGGGCCACCAACACCTTCCTTTTTTTTTTCTTTATGGGACCTGCAAAGGATAGATACAACATCATTAGTAACTGAATCAAAATTCACATCCGAGTGTGCCTCATTAAATTTAGATTCAAGTATTTCAGGAATGAGTTTAGGAGGCGCATTGGACTTCAAACCCAGGTCCTTGTCCGTGGGCATGAACTGAGACACGGTTAGCTGTAGATTGGGATGCACGACCTTGTGCTGGTCCTTGGCCTTGTCTCTTGGCTGAGCCGAGTGTTGGAGAAGCAAGGTGGGCACGTCTGTGGGCAGTAGATCAGGTACAGCTTGACCCTGAATTTGGGGTAACACCGCAGGCATGTCCTGGGTAGATCATGAGGCACGGCTTGGGCCAGTGCAGTGCAGCTGGGCAGTGCAGTGCTGCTAGGCAGCACATAGGGAAGGGGCATGGGTTTGACCTGGATGTCCTCGCCACCATCATCCGTCCTATTCTCTTCCTCCCATTTTTTTTTCCATTTCGCTTTCCAATTTGTGAGTGCAAGGAAAAGAGGTATAGTTAGACATGAAATCAGAATTAGAAACATTATAAAAGGAATAGTATATTGGAGGATATGAATTGGGTGCGTCCCACTACTCAATCTGAGCAGGATTGGGAGACACTATCACGTCATGGGCTTGGCTGGGAGCCACGACCTCAATGGTGGGCTGTTGATGACAGGACCCTTCCTGAATTTCCCCTCGAAACCCGGGAAGAACCCTGCTCCCGCCTGACAAACTAAAGAAATTCCCATAATACCCCTAAGTCCTTGCAATTAATTAAGAGAATTCTGCCAAAAATCCGGCAGAATCTCCCCTTAAGGACTGGTTAACCGTCTTCCACCTGTCAGACTAAGGATCAGATAACACTTCAAATTCCAATAAGGTCAACCATCCAACGATGTAACTACAATTTTACAATCAGCCCAAAAGACTTATCAGAGCATCTAGTTAGGATAAGTACATACAGAAATAAATATCCTACTAGATAGTCTACGTAAACGCACAGCTGAAATTTAATGCCTCCGCCTCTGGATTTGTCCACGTCAACTTAACGGCCTGGAGGGGATTTAAAACACGAAAGTTGTGAGCGGACAAAATAATCATTTATAATCATTTACGAGGAAAACAAACATTTTCCCCCTCCACGAGTAAAACCATGCATGCATAAATAAAATCCCTTTGTATATAAATATAATATATAGATAATCCGAAAACCCACCGAACAAATCCATATTTTGTTTAAAACCCTTGGTGGGACCCTCGAAAACCCGAATAATGAAAATATTCTGTGATCCACAACCCTGCTTTGAAAACCCTCCTCAAAGGAGTTTAAAATCATTTAAACCGACCTGGACACAAAATATACATCAAAACATATCCCACTGCTCCCGAAAAAAATCCCGAGCCGTAGCTCGATACCCTCTACACACCCGATATACCTCGAGTTGTGCAGAAACCTGAACTACGCGTAGACAGCCTCAATGACCTGATGGAGAAAATACCCCTCAACACTAACGTTGGAGAACCCTCAACGATCTAGTGGACAAAGACCCTCGACGTCAGTCGGATAAAACCTTGACCATCGGGGACAAAAATACAGTGAAAACCAAACTCCATGTTTTGAAATCCTTGTTTCCTGGCCTAAGAAAAATACATTGAAAAACCGGGTTTATGGCCAAATCCACTAAAATCACAAATACGGGTCAAAACCCAAAATCATGGACCCAAAATTTATCACGCCAAAACGACATAAAAACAGAGTCCAAAAATCCAAGCCACATCCCAAAACATCAGTTTCACTGTAACATTGAAAATTTGTGTCCAGTAACAATTTAATAATATCCAAAAGTTGCCAAAACAATACGTAATAAGCAATTATATCAAATATACCTTTATGCATGCATTATAATTTATAAACCAAAGTCCACTCACCACACGCCCAAATAACCTCAATCCTGAGTCATACGCTCCTCCAAAGTTCCCGGAGCAATATCGCCTATCAAAATTAACAATCGGGATTACCAACAGTAATTAAAAACCCTAAATTTAGACTCCCTAAACCCTGGGAGGTCCGCTTGCATCACATTAAAAATACAGCCACTTCGGACGCCCAAAACTACCCCTAAACGATGTCTGATTAACCCAAAACTTACGCCAACAGGTCCGGAACGTCGAAATCTTGTCGACAAGTGATGCCGTGACCCAAAAACTGTTCCCACGTGCCGCCATGCACCGGTAGAAGGCCGGACCACGCGCCGGCTATAGTACCTCGCGTGCCTGCTACAATATCCCCCGCGCCTGACTCGGCGCTGACTCGGCCCCCAGGTGGCACCCACGTGGCTTCTAGGTGGCATGTCACATCAGTCCTCCCCCCTCTGATCGAACCAGTCGCCGGAGTGTCACCGGAGAAGACGTCCCCATCGCCGTGCACCGCCGTTCGCGGTTGCCAGAAAACTCCATTTCCGGCCGAGCTTGAGTTTTTCTGAACTTTCTCAAAACTTAATCGTTTTTCACAAATTTTTAGTCTAAATCGATCTACTCGAACCCAGGAACTCAAAAATGAAGTCTAAACCCGAAACCCATACCTATGTTGGCCGAAAAATTGATCGAAAGGTTTTGATTTTCCTTTCCTCTATTCGGTGTCTCCTGCGGCTACTTCCAGCAATGGTTGGTACGTTTGTGATTGTGGGAAGGAGGAGAGTCCGATTAATGGAACTAAAACACATGAGGTTGCCTTGAATCGAAGTTCCAAATTCTTGGGTTTTTGGGTTCGGTCGCATGGGTATGGGTGAGTCGCGAAGATAGAGAGTGAAAAATAAGGAAGATCTGATATGGTTGGGTTAAAAATATCTACCTATGCCAAATTACCAAAATGCCCCTGAACATTCTAGACCCACAACTCTCTCACACGAACTTCATTTTCCACGTGCCGCCTGTCTACCAACTCATGAGTTCGAGACCTACGTAACGGTCCCCGAAACACAGCCAAAAATGTCTCGAAACAAAAATTGACTTTCAAGCCCCTTAAACAACCATGGGTAATTTCGTCCTTTTGCAACATAATTTACGAAAATTAAATTATTAAATTTACGGGTCGTTAAAATTCACCCCTCTTAAAGAAATTTCGTCATCGAAATTAATACCTGTGACTGGAACAAATGTGGATGTTGTGCCCGCATCAGTGCCTCAGTTTTCCACGTGGCCTCCTCCACATTTTGATTCCTCCACAGAACTTTAACTAGAGGAATAGTCTTTCTGCGCAGTAATTTTTCCTTCCAATCTAGAAGTTGCACTGGTTGCTCCTCAAAAGTCAAATCATCTTTCAGCTCAATTGGTTGCGCCTCCAATACATGAGATTCATCGAATAGGTAATTCCGGAGCATGGATACATGGAAAACATCATGAACCCTTGACAGTTCCTAGTCGTTACAGTTGAAGTGCTGGCATTATGGTGTCTTCATTATGTTCATCATCCTTGTAATGGTTCAGCTCTCAGACTTTTTCAGTAGCGGCGTCAATGCTTTGATTACAAGCCTCCATGCTTCGTATCATTGTCCACAGCGAAGTTTGGGTGGACTCCACGGCCTCCATGGCAGGCACTTGTCGAAGGGTTGGCATTATGATAGTGGCATCATGATCATCATCTACAACTTCACTTCATGGGGATAGGGACATCTCTTCGCATGGACTTGTGTAGAATGCAAACTGCCGCATGCTCAGTTCATGTCTCATCGCTGCGCTCTAGCAACTCTTGAGTTTGCTATTTATAGGCCTCAAAGGTGTGTCTCAAGGCATGTTGCGCAGCTTGGAGGTCAGGAGTTGGTTGAGTGGTGTTCCATATGCAATTAGGCGGATTTCCCCATCCTTGATTACCGGGTATTCTTGATAATGGAATTCCGGCTTATTTCTCATCCCTTGTGGATTTTTTCAAACTCCCGTCTCCATGTATGGATCATTCCAAGGTCCCATAGCCATGTATGAGTTGTTCATTTGTACATGGGAAAAATTACAAACTAAGTTAGTAAACACTCTAAATTAAATCTAAATAGTTAATATACAAAATTGAGTTAAGTAAATCTGAATTAAATGGGCACCGTTGAGGGACAAGTCTTCGGTAACGGCGCCAAAAACTTGATAGTTGAAATAAAGAACATAATAAATATGAACTCTATTTTCACAGTTATATCTTTGCAAGTGCAAAAAATCGAATATGTCAATATACTAGCAAGCAAAGGTTGATTCCTCGAGGATTTGTTCAACGATGATGTTCCAATTAAGTTCAAATTTTATTAACTTAAACAAAAGACACAAAATAGTCATTAACTAGAATTTAACTAAGGTGAATTGATTGAATTTATTAACTAAGGTGAATTAAGGCTTGCTATTCACTCTAACCAATTATAGTCATTAACTAGATTTCCTTGACCTAAGTACTATGCAAATTCTGAATTAAGTGTCCATGCAAAGGTCCCGATGGTTGGCCCACTCCACACATATTATCCTCTCTTACTTGGCACGTTCTAAGCATGATGCGTACTCTAGAACGTCTATCACCTACCGTTTAAGATGATGCATGAAGTACAAAGAGAATTTAATGACACTACACTAACCTAGAAAAGTGATGTGCATTCCTAGGTTGTCATGAATTCTGACTACTAGATTGTTTCTTAACCTCAACCTCTTGATGCTAATGAATTACAAGATGATATAGTGGTCCGTCAAGCAATTGCATCAATAATTTATGCAAACAAGGTAGCTAATCTCATAGGCATAAAAGAATATCAATTCAAGTAGTAATCAAAATTATTCAACATGCATAGCAATCAAATTCAAGAACCAAAATCTAATTAACGAACTAACATGGCTAGGGCTTCAAGCAGCCCTAATCCTAAAACGACTACTCACACATGACTGAAATTGAAACAAACATAATTGAATTCATTACAGTAAAAGCAATAAAAAGTAAAGATAAAAAGGAGAATATTGAAAATGAAACACAGCAGAAGACCACACCAGAGCTTGTCCTCCAATGCTCACGTCCAACTCTCCCACGCGCAAAAACTAAAAATTGTTTAAATTTAAAGTGGATTACAATGTAAATTGCGGCTAGGGTTTCTAGAGGTCCTCACCCACGAACCCTAAGGTCATTTAAATAGGCCTCTAAACCTTAACAATGTAGGAGATAGTTTAGGACAAAATCCTAATTATAAATTGACTTAAACTTCCTATCCTAGTTTGAATTGAAAAGGAACTAGAAAAAGCAATCTTTGTTGGATTTGGAGTAGGATTTGCGGCAATATTGTGAACTAAGTCTTCTGAGCTTTCTTGCACGACAAGGCAGCTTCTGGAAACTTCTCGATGTTGCTTGGACGTCAAGAACAGGGCTGGGCCTCCTCCTGTACATACTTTACACAGCAGGGCCCTAAATTAGAACTTTTAGGCGTCTTAAGGATTTATTGAAAACTTGACATGTCTTGGACCAATGTGACTGAGCCAAACCACGTCTTGGGCTAGCATATGATGTGAGTTGATGGATTATGGGCTTTGGCGCACTCAGAAGTTGGCAGAGCCTGGAGATAGCAAAACTGCGCCCTATTTAGGGAGCGTATGTGCCTTTAGGGCACACCTAGGAGGATCATGAGGAAGTGTCCTTATAGGGATCTGGGACCACGCCTTTGAGGTGCACCATAGGCTTGTTAAAGACGCAGCCTAGCCTTGCTAAGCGCATAGGATGTATAATTGGATTAGGGCATGAACTCTGTTCCACCGTTGGCGCATCCTTGAGAGACCAGGGACGTGGCGTAGGATAAGTCCTAGCATGGCGTGAATTGGCGCATGACTTCCTGATTGGTGCAGCTTGGTGGAGCAGGGACATGTCACGGGACATGTCCTTCCATGGCGTGATTGGGACAGGAACTTGGAGTAGGGCCCGAATTTAGTGTATGGCTTGAGATTCTCAGCTGGAACTCGATAGGGTGTCCTTGGGACATGTCGCGAGACACGACCTGGCATGACCTTGGCACTTCTAGGACATGGACTTGATGTCATAAGACACAAGTTTCGGACCCGGATGGCCTGATATGTGGTACATAGCCAAAGACCCAAAATAAGGCGCACTGACACACTCAGAACCCAAAATAAGGCGCACTGGCGCACTCAGGACCCAGTTCAGGACCCGATATTGAAATGAGGACATCTCCTTCATCTGAACTACGATTTGAGTCATTCATTTTGCGCTCTTCTCAGAATTTACCTATCTTTCCAAATCTGCACAGGTCTCCCAGGATTGATCATTTTCTACTATTGATGGCACGAAATCATTCAAAAGACATGTAAGAATGGTACTTAAGGACATCAAAATGATACATAAATAATGACTGAACACTCGGTGAGGTATTAGTGATGATGTGGAGGATTCCATCATACACTGGATGAGGTATCGGACTATGGTGTGGAGGATTCCATCATTTGCTTGGTGAGGTATTAGCGATGAAGTGGAGGATTCCATTATGCGCTAGATAGGTATCAGGCTATGATGTGGAGGATTACTTCATATGCTCGGTGAGATATTAGCGATGATGCGTAGGATTCCATCATACGTTGGGTGAGGTATCGGGATATGATGTGGAGGATTACATCATATGCTCGGCGAGGTATTAGCGATGATGTGGAGGATTCCGTCATACATTAAATGAGGTATCATACTATGATGTGGAGGATTCCATCATATGCTGAGCGGGATATTGAGCTACGACTTGGGATGACGGCTACGGCCGAGATGGGGGCTACTGCCGGATATCAACTTCGGCTGGGTCATTATGATGGCAGGTGCAATTGGAGAAGGTGTGGGTTACACCTAGGTAATTGAATGGTGCTCCGGTAAGTTGTATTTCTATTTATATTTGTAATTGAGGGTTTTAAGGTAATTTGATTTACCACGAGGTGGGTTGTCCTGATTACCCTTATTTTATTATTATTATCGTCCCCTTTTTAGCGTGTGTACACTTTGATATGGTTTATTATTCACTCACAATTTCGTTGGTTTTGTGCCCTCTAGGCCATAGCGGGACAAGGTGACAACACTAGGAGGAGGCATCATCTTTCGTTGCGCTACCGTCACGTAGGACTTTCTGTAGTTTTTGTTGTCTTATTGTTAACCTTGTTTTCTCTGATCCACTACTGGGTATTGTAATTAATTCTCGGGTGTGGAATTGGTTGGATGTGATTTAATCTGGACTGTTTGATTAATAGTTTAGTATTCGAATCCTTCGTCTGACAGGTGGAAGACAGTTTGACCCAAATTACAAGGGAGATTCTGCCGAATTTTCGGTAGAATTCTCATAGAGTTTTGTCGTAATGGTGAGGGTATTTCAAGGATTATTTTGAGATTTCAGGGGTTGTTAGACAGGAGCAGGGCTTCTCAAAGATTTCGAGGGGAAATTCGGGAAGGGTCCTGTTACTAAGGAGGAGGATATGGAATCACATAATTTCCAAAACTCTCAAACCCCACTACCATCCAAAATTTTCAACATTTCCATGACATATTGGGTTAGATAGGAACAATATTTTGTATTTGAAAAAGTATTTAAATAGTTAGAATATTTATGATTTGTCAAAGTAGGGTGTGTTGCTAGAGCAAGTGATTTGCTAAAATAACTTTCTAGCTTCTTTAAATAAAATTTAACAAAAAAAATAGAGATTATTACTGGAGATGATCATAGACATTAGAACTCTAAACATGGGTGTTTTATTAGTTTTCTATAAAAATAACGATATTTTTCTGCATAATATTAAAACACATTTTAAGTCTTTTAATATCAGTCGTTGGAGTAAAAAAGTAATAGGAATAGCTCCAAGAGCTAGCAAGTACTTCACCAAACTTCATCTAGTCATCTACCATTATAATTAGGCTTATTACTCAAAATGCACCCCGAAGAGGACATTGAATCTCAATTTGTACTTCGAACACGAAATCGTGTCAATTTGTACCCAGAACTGGTGTTCTGTCAGCGCCGTTGCACCAAATCCTTAACAGCGTTACAAACTTTGTTTAGGATGCTTACGTGGTACCAAGTGATTTGATGTTTTATTCATTTTGTAGCAAAATATTAAAACTAAATATTAAAAAAAAAACCAAAAGATGAAGAAGCTTTTATTCTCATCGACGCCTCAAAAATCATCTAGGTCCGCTTCATCTTCATTTCCATCTCCATCCTTGTCGTCACGAACTTTCTTGCCATCTCTATCTTCATCTCCTCCATCCTCACAAACCCATCTCCCAGAAGTTTAATTGCCGATACCATCTCCGCCACCGGGTCTCATTCCCTCTCTCTCCCCTCCTTATCTCTCTTTTCCAATCCAAACCGAAACAACAAAATCAAATCAAATTAAAATAACCGAAATTTATCCAAAACCAATCAAAATCACACCACCACACCCCCAAAATTCCCAAACTTTATCAAATTAGATCCAAATTCAACACCGAAATCAACAAATTCTCATTGAAACTATAATTGGGTTCCAGCAAAATGCAAAACTGGGCATTAACCAGATGCTAAATCCAATATCCAAACAAAAACAGAGCCCTAAGAACAAATTAACTATAACATTTTCTTCAGTAAATTTTTCTTCTTTTTGATCTAATCCAAACAAAAAAAAGGAAATAAATAGGAATTTCCCAAAACAAGAACCTGGGTTGGAGACTGTGCCGTTGGGCAACAAATAATCTTAGTCTTCCTCTTGCTTCTTGGGCTTACTGTACTTTTCCTCATATTGAATTAGAAATCACACCACCACACCTAAATTTTCACAGAAACACATTCCAAATTGAATTAGAAATCACACCACCACACCCAATATGTGCGTCTTCGGATGTGAATTCGTCGTCGTCTGGATCGCTGCGCTCGTTGGCCAACGACATCAGGATGGGTTTCGAGAATGGGAGGAGGGAGCGGCGCGGTCGAACCTGCAAAATTCGCTGGCGAAAAATCAATCTCTTCCTCCCTCAAACTTATCAACGAGGGCTCTGCCAAACGCGAGCTCCTCGACGACTCCGCCAAACGCTCCTCCACAGCTCAACATTAGCTCGCTCCTCAACAGCTTTGCCAAACACGAGCTCTAGTTCCTCGATGGCTCCGCCAAACGCGAGCTCTGGTTCCTCAACGCGCTCAACAACGGTGCATCAGTCACTCCATTCCTTGATCTCATCGATCTCGACAAGGATGGAGATGGAGATGAAGATGAAGCGGACCGAGATGATTTTTGTGGCGTCGATGAGAATGAAGAGCTTCTTCATCTTTTGGTTTTTTGTTTAATATTTAGTTTTCATATTTTGCTACAAAATGAATAAAACATCCAATCTCTTGTTGCCACGTAAGCATCCTAAACGGAGTTTGTAACGCTGTTAACAATTTGGTGCAACGGCGCTGACAGAACACCAATTTTGGGTAAAAATTGATACGATTTCGTGTTCAGAGTACAAATTGAGACTCAATGTCCTGTTCGGGGTGCATTTTGAGTAATAAGCCTTATAATTAAATGTGAATATGTGATCATGTCTGTGGGTTAAGCCACAAAATAATATGCATACATACAGATAGCTAAGCTAAAGCTAGACACAACTCACAAAGTCACAAGCCACAAGCAAGAGGAACACCCAAGACCCAACCCAACCCGGGCACTCATCATAAGCGCCGCTATAAATTGACAATTTAATAGTGAAGGTTAAGGAATCAAGGCCGGCCACCCACGGCAGGCCCTTGGCTGGACTGGTGTATCGGAGCGCATTTCTGCTAAAGATGGTCTCATGGAGTTGCAGGAGGGGTTGGAGTCTCCATCCTAGTTTTCAGGTATCATCATCATCCTCCTCCTAATTCTGCTATATTATTTTAGCCTTATGGGATTAATTGATTAATAATCTACAATAAATTGAGAGCTTCTTGCTTGTTTGGAATTTGGATCCTCTGAAAATTTGACAGTTTAATTGAAAATTTCTTGCTTGGTTGGATCCTGAGTAAGTGGACAAACATGAAATTGGCCCCAGAATAAATGTGGATAAACATGAAATTGGCCACAGAATAACACATAAAACAAATGAATTTTGGACATGAAATTGGCCCCAAAATAAATGTGGAAAAACATGAAATTGGCCACAGAATAACACATAAAACAAATGAATTTTGGACATGAAATTGGCCCCAAAATAAATGTGGAAAAACATGAAATTTGCCCCAAAATAAATAAAAATGGACATGAATGAAATTGGCTATAGAATAACACAAAAAGCAAATACTACAAACCTAACTCGAAAAAATCGTAAGGGAAGAACCAACCCGAAAACAAATGAAATTTGGACATGAAATTGGCCACAGAATAACACAAAAAACAAATAAAATTAAAATGGACATGAATGAAATTGGCCACCGAATAATACAAAACATCAAATGAAATTAGCCCCTAAATAAATTAAAATTAAATGAAATTAGCCCCTAAATAAATAAAATTCAAAAGAAATTAGCCCCTAAATAAATAAAATTCAAAAGAAATTTGGCCCATGCAGGTCTCGAACCTGCGACCTTCGCGTTATTAGCACGACGCTCTAACCAGCTGAGCTAATAGGCCACTTGTTCTTTTGTCCTCGTATTATTTAATTAGAAAATGCAAGGGTGTGTCGTATTGTTGTTTAAATGAAGCTGCGCAAGAGTGCAACTCAAATCGCAAAATCCTGTTTTCATATTTGCAGAAAAACTTTAAAATTGTGTGCGAGTGCGACGAAAGAGATGGATGCAAAATATGGGTTCGTTTGAAACTTTAAAGTCAACTTTCCTTGTGCGAATGATGTGTCGTTTCATAATATATTTTGTTGTATTTACCTATAAGCAAAATATGGGACAATATTCTGATCAGGATTTCCTTTGGTGCCGTTCTCTCCCAAAGGAAGTTTGTGTCGCGTGGACATTCGATGTAATTAGTGGTGCTTGTTTTAGGAGTTTTGCTTCTTCTTTTTTTCCGATACAAAGGAGTTCTGCTTTTTAATTGTTGTTCTGTATAATAAAAAATTTAAAACCTAATATCCTAAATTGAATAGGGAAAAATGTTAATTTCAACTTGGCCTTATATTATTCAAGCAAAACATACCAAATGTAATGTGATACTGAGACGAGGATGGTTCTCAAAAGCGAAATTCCGAGATCAAACTGAACATATGAAAAAAGAAATGTAAAATTAAGGATGATTCAATGAAGAGATTAGATTCATTCATCCTTATTACAAACTAACTACCAGCCTTTACCGTGAAGCAAAAGAAATCAACCCATTTACTATTTATTCTAGATTCGTTTATTCAGGGCTCAGTTCGTGTGGAAGTGAAGGGTCACATTGTCCGGCAACGTGGTGAGTGGGGGAAGTGGATTCCAGGCTTCCAGCTAGCGCCTGCTGAACCTCGGGTAGCATCAAATCCAACTTCCAGGGATACATATCGATGATGGTACTAATAAATAAGAGTGTTGAACTTTCTTCAAATGAAAAAAATTTGGTGGATAACATCCTTTCAAAGGCTAGAGGAGTATGGATTAGTGTTTAAGTGATGGAGGAAAACGAATTAAGTGGTTATAATCAAATTTTGGTGGATAAAATTTTGTTTTGTGCATGGTTATAATCAGAATTTAAGTGGAAAACGAATTAATTAACTCCAAAAATAAAATTTAATGGAAGCAAGCACGATGAAAAGTCAATGAAAGATGAAGAATCTTGAGTGTTAGCCAACATATTATCAAATCTACAGCTAGGTGAAATATGTATACATAGCGGAGGAGTCACTTGTGTCAAATAGATTGAAGAAGATGGGTAAACGTGCAGGTTTCTGAAAAGCGCAATTAGACTACTTAAGTTTTTAGAGTTGGCTCAAGTGGTGAATAAGATTAGCATAATGGGTTATCACATTAGGATTCTGCTTCATGTTTGTGCCAAAAAAGAAACGAAAAAAAAAATACATATAATATTGTAATTTCTTTCTGTCTAGTCAACCTTCACACATTAAACATGCAAGGTGACCAGGGGGACGGCGAAGTAACGCCCGGACATGGATCCAGAACACCGAGGGACAACTCTCCCAACATGCTACAACTACTTGAAAGACTTCAACAAGACATGGCCGAGGTAAAGGCCAACAGTACTCAGGCCGAATACAGAAACCAGGTGCTTAGCGAGCAATACGCCGACGTAGTGGCTCAAATCAAAATTGCTCAGATCGAGATGGAGATTCATTGAACCAGGGCCACAATGGCCGAAACTGAGCAAGTCGTGGTGGAATGCGCTGAACGGGCGTAGCGTGTCCGCCAAGCTACCTAAAAAGACAAAGGGAAAGTACATGTTGAACCAACCAATCAGACCACTCGGCTGCTGATTATACTGAGCAAGGGGCAAGTTGGGATGAGGGTATACCGAGAAGCTAGGGAGGCCCTAAGCGAAGGATCAAACAGAGATCGCTTTGCCCTCACACCAACCACGCTGGCATTCCCTAATAATGTGGGAGCGACCGGTTGACCGACACATGAACAGGCCGATCGGCCTCGGAAAGATACCGACCCACAATTTGCCCAACGGACCGAGATCCCTATGCCAATCTTAGTCTCAGAAGGCGCAGGATCCTCCCAAGAAGCTATGAGCACAAGGAGAGCTGACCGACCTCCACGTAACAATGGACTGGAGGCACGCCAGAGGTCGCCCCCTCGACGTGAGGCCAACCGACCTAATCGCAGCACTAACCGCGGTAACAAATACAGGCCGCCTTCGGCTGACCCACTTGTCCAACAGCTCCTTGACTGAGACAAGAACCTTTAAACCGAGAAGGAACAAACACGAACACCGACTTGGGGGAAGACGAGCGCTAAAGCCTTCACAGAAAAGATCAACCTGTTCAGACATGACCATGAGATCAAACCGCTCAAGATCCCACTTTACACTGGTTAGGGAGACCACATCACTCACCTAAACAACTATCAGTCGACCGTGGGCTTCAAAAATCTCTCAGATAAAGCACGTTGCCTCATCTTCAGCTCAACCTTGACCGAGGCAGCCATCAACTGGTTCTACCGACTGGGGGATGGCACTATAGACTCATTCAAGCAATTACAAAGGGTTTTCCTCAATCAATTCATGATACCGACCGACTGAGTATTCTCAGCGGAAGACCTCTTCCTCCTAAAGCATGGAGAAAATGAACCCCTACAGAAATATGCAGCTCGGTTCAGCCACGAGTACTCTTGGTTTGCTGAGACAGATGACAATGCAGCTTTTATTGCCTTCAAGGGTGGCTTGAGGGAATATCCCTTCAGGTACGCTGCACACACACAAGGTTGGTCCAGCTATAACGAGATCATGAAACAAGCTGCCATACATGCCAAGGCAGAGCTACTAAACCACAAGGGGGATCCAAACACAAGCTAACACTTACCAGCCTAGCACAAACGACTCGGTAAACACAGATCGACCGAGCAACCCCAACCTCAGCACTCTGTTCAGCAACAGAACTCCAACCTGAATCAGAACCAACAATCCCCTGGAGGGAAGAGAAATGACTATTCTTACAACTCGTACAACCCAAGCAAGAAGGGCAATCACAATTATTCCAACAACTCCCACCAGGGTCAGAATCGCCAAGATCACCGACCTAACCACAACAATGCTGACCGACCACCTCCTCGGTCGAAATATGAGACATACACGATCTTGAATAGTTCATATGAGAACATCCTTTTGAATGTAGAGCACATGATCCCTAAGTCCAACTGGGCACCAGCCACAGGGAAGCTCGCCAAGAACAATGGCACCTACTGCTAGTACAACAGTCACAGCATTGACCAGTGTGTGGAATTCAAGGATCTAGTGGAAGCTCTGGCTTGGGATGGCAAGATCAACCAATTCTTGCAGCATGCACCTCCACCACCTCGACACCCTCATATTAACACAATTAGTGGTGGACCGTCCATATCTTCGCCTCTAACCTCCAACCGAGCTAAGAAGAACTTCCTTCGGGCCTCATAGAGCAACCACCAGATCTTCAACATTAAAGAAGGGCGAGGGAAGAAAACGACCAAGGTCGGCTAGGAACCCAACACCTTCTCAGAGGAGGAAGAACGGGGAGTGGTCTACCCACATGATGACCCCATTGTCATCAAATCCCAGATTGCTAACTTTGACGTCAGTCGGATCATGGTGTACACCGGTAGCTCTGTCAACGCGATATTCATAGAGGCATACATACAGCTAGGCATCCCGGACTCTGACCTAGACCGATCTCCTACACCACTATATGGCTTCATTGGGGACTCTGTAGTACCGGTCGGTACCATCACTTTACCATTGTCCATTGGGGCCATCCCCAAACGAGCCATTGTCCTTGCCCCCTTCTTGGTAGTCGACTGCCCAACGGTCTACAACGTCATCTTGGGCAGAGGGCTAATCAACCAACTCAAGGCGGTGATATCCACCCACCTACTCTTAATCAAGTTCCCCACTCCAATGGGTATAGGGCAGTTTCGCGGAGACCAAATGGCAGCAAGAACATGCAACTCCACGATTCTTACTGGGAAAACCACTACCCAGACCAAAGAAACAATGGCGGTCACTGAGTTCGCTTTTGAGGCCGGCCATGTCAACCCCCAGACTGCTCAACACATCAAGGATGGGCCGATCAAGGACCCTAGGGACCACTCGGCCACAACTCACCCTCAGCCCATTGAGGAAGTTGAAGAGATCATCCTCTCCTACATTACGCTCAGAACTAATCAAATTCTTACGAGACAATTATGAGGTCTTTGCATGGTCATACGCCGACATGCCTGGCATATCGACCGATGTAATTTGTCATCGCCTTAGCATCAACCCGTCCTTCAAACCAGTCGAACAAAAATGTCGCATATATGACGCCAAATGGACCGAGGCAATGAAGGCAGAGATTGTCAAACTCAGCACTATACACTTTGTGTGAAAGGCGGTCTACGCGGTCTGGGTAGCTAACATTTTTCTGGTCAAGAAACCTTTTGGTACTTGGTGAATGTGCATTGACTTCACTAACTTGAACAAAGCATGCCCCAAGGACAGTTTTCCTCTGCCCAAAATTGACCAACTAGTCGACGCCACGGCTGGGCATGAGCTCTTGAGCTTCATGGATGCCTACTATATATAGATACAATCAGATCTTCATGCATCCAGCCGACCAGATCCACACCACTTTCCGCACCGACCAGTGCCTCAACTGCTACAATGTAATGCCCTTCGGTCTCAAAAACGCAGGTGCCACTTACCAACGCCTAGTGAACTTCATGTTCACTAACCAGATTGGTAAGACCATGGAAGTGTACGTGGATGACATACTGGTCAAAAGCAAGATCGCCGACTAGCACATTCCCAACCTCATACGAATGTTCGAAGTCCTCAAGAAATACAAGATGTGCTTGAACAAACCAAATGTGTCTTCGGAGTGGGTTAAGGCAAGTTCTTAGGCCTCATGATCAGCCAGATGGGGATAGAGGCCAACCCAGATAAAATCAAAGAATTCGAGGACATGGAACCCCCATGCACACAAAAAGAGATCCAGAGCCTCACTGGAAGAGTGGCAGCTCTGACTCGGTTCATCTCCAAGGCCTCCGATAAATGTGTCCCATTCTTCAAGGCCCTAAAAGGCAAGTCCAAACACATTACCCGGATGGAAGAGTGTAAAACAACATTCACCGAGCTGAAGGCATACATGAGCAAGGCACCTCTACTTGCCAAATCAGAAATAGGAGAACCACTGATCATGTACATGTCTGTCTCCACATCTTCGGTCAGCTCGGTACTCATCAAGAGGAAAGCCGGAGTAGAGCACCCAGTCTACTATGTGAGCAAGGCACTTCAGGACACCGAAACAAGGTACACTGACCTGGAAAAACTTGCCTTTGCCTTAATAATCTCATCCAGGAAGCTCAGGCCTTACTTTCAAGCTCATTCCATCATAGTATTGACCAACAAACCACTCTGCCAAGTACTCCAAAAGCCTGAGACAACAAGATGGCTCCTCAAATGGGCAATCGAGCTCAGCGAGTTTGACATCACCTTCGCGTCCAGACCGACCGAGAAGGGACAAGTTGTTGCTGATTTTATTTCTGAGTTCACAAACTTACCAGTTGAGCTAGAAGGGAAGACTGCCACAGAGACCACTACAGAGTCCAAAACACCTACCTTGGACACCGACCAGCCCATATGGGTCTTACATGTAGATGGCTCTGCCTGCCATAGTGGCTCTAGGGCAGGACTCATCCTCACAACTCCAGACAAACTCCCACTAGAATACATTGTTTACTTCATGTTCAAAGCCTCCAATAACGAAGCAGAGTATGAAGCCTTGCTTGCAGGTCTCCGCTTGTCCAAACACATGGATACCAAGCAAATCCAAATATACAATGACTCCCAACTTGTCGTCAACCAGATCAACGATGAGTTTGAAGCCAAAGACTCTTCCATGGCTCTATATAGAACATTGGCCAAGTCATTCTTGGATGGTTTCGAGGCACATACCATCACTAGAATACCAAGGTCTGAGAACAATCACGCCGATGCTCTTGCACAACTGGTATCCTCCGTTGATGAAAAGACATACTAAAACGTCCCAGTGGAAATCCTCCAACAGCCTAGCACCAAATGCTCTTCCATCATTTTAATCAACACCAAAGCTCTAGCTACCATTACAAGAGCTCAGATTGAGACTTTCAACTTCCAGAACATCATCTGTCGTTTCAGCCTTCCACACACCATAGTCACCGATAATGGAAAGCAATTCGACAACCACTGCTTCAGAGTATTATGATAAAGGCACAAGATCCACTTATGCTTTGCCTCTCCTGCACACCCACAATCAAATGGGCCAGTTAAAGCTGTCAACAAAATAATCAAGCACACTCTGAAAACCCAACTTGGTGAAACAAAGGGCAAATGGGAAGACATTCTACCTAATGTTCTCTAGTCATACAGAACATCATACCGAATGGCCACCAATGACTCACCATTCTCAATGGCCTTCGGTACTAAAGCGGTCGTCCCAACAGAGGTCCATGAAACCTCATACCAAGTGTTGACCTATGATGCCGACCAGAATGATGACTTATTAGCTCTCAGCCTAGACCTCATTGAAGAGCACCGAGAGCAGGCCAACCTATGCAACATTTCTTACAAACAAAGACTCTGCCAGTACCATGATGCCAAGGTCAGACCACGAAGTTTTCAGGTCGGTGACTGAGTCTTGCGAAAAGTCAGCTTGGCAACAAGAGACCGGTCGGCCGGAACACTTGGACTAAACTAGGCAGGTCCCTACAAAATCACAAGAGTATGTCGACCGGGGACTTATGACCTCTCATACTCTGAAGGTCGTCCACTCAGTCACCCATGGAATGCAGACCACCTCAAGAAATACTACATCTAGACCGGTTGGCCAAACTCGTGAGGCAGACCCCAACAACACATTTTGTAAAGCCACACTTAGGCTCCCATTTTGACAGGTTCTACTTGACCTAACACTTATCAATGACAAAAACAACTTCATACAACTTACATTTTCATTACGCTCAACACTCAACGAGCTTGTTACGCAGTTTCATACTTACATTGTCTACTCAGACGACACACTGTTTAAACAACTCAAATCTAACCGAGTTAAAACAACGTCGACCACATTACACGGCTAACATCAACTGATGTATCAAAATTGTGACCGACCACACTTTAAGGTCAAAAAATTTGTAAAAATACTCCAAGTACCAACACATACTACGGTGCAAGAGGTCAGACACCGACTGCAATAAACATTAAACAATAGTGGATGTGCTCAGACAACATATGTTCTTCCATAAGAACAGACTACCACTCAATCGGTCTAACACGAACTCAGACCAACCAATTTCCACGGTTCAACACCAATGATATACTGCATACTTGGAATAAAGACAAACTTGTCTTGACACTCTCAGACCGACAAACAAATGGCTCGGTCAAACCACATCAAAACGCAAGGCATGCAGAGCAAACATCAGCTCAACCAATGCAGAGCAAACATCAGCTCCTCCGCAACCGTTGATCGAGTTACTTGCATGTTCAACCACGGAGTGGTATCAAATGAAATATCGTCATTATACTTGTAGATATTTTGGTAGATGGTCCACTCGCAGTCGGAGGCGAAGTCGTCACACCTTCTCTAGTACTCCTTGGACTCCAAAAACTGAGCTACACCAGTCGACTTGGCAAACATAACCTCCACCTTTAGCTTCTCCATCTCAGCTCGGTCTACCTCCCTAGTAGTCCTCAACCACTCCAGCTCTACCTCCAAGTCGTCCTTCCAGGCCTCCACTCTGTTCAACTCCAACTTCAGCAGCTCGGCCTCTGCTTCAGTCGCCCTGGCCACCTCAGCCTCATGTCTGCACAAATCCAAATGTGCAGCATGCTTCTCCGCTTTCTTCTGCTCGGCTCACAGCTTCCTCTCCAGATTGCTCTTGGCCTTCAAAGCTAGCTCAACCTCATGAGCCTTTCGGCTTATGGCTGCCTGCTGTTATTTGAGCTTGGCCATTTCCTTGTCAGCAGCCGCCACACGCCTCTGAGCATGGTTGTAGTTGAAGAACATCTCACCAAAGGACTGCACACCGAGCAGACATGTCAGTACAAAACAAAACTATACCAAAAAAAAATAAGTATTAAGTAAACCGACAACACTTACGTGGGCAGCAATCAGGAGAGACTTCTCCATCCGCTCAACCATCGCCCTCTCTAACAAGCCATCCAGCTCCGATAGCTCCATGGACGACCCGATGGTGACATCGTTGATGATGGGCACCATCATCTCCTTCATACAGGCTGAGATGTCCGGCCATGTAAGAGGATAAGTGAACCGACCCATGTCAATAGCATCAAGGTCGATCAGCTCAGTAGATCTCCGACCAGGGAAACGAGGTGGAGAGGGAGGTCTGTCAAACCTCAGCTCGGGAACAAAGGCCTAGACCCCCCACCCAGCAGGGATTGAGCCTGCTTCACGTTCTCAATAGCTTTCTGAATGGCCTGTTACCTCAGGACGGTTTGACTCCTTGGCTTCAGCTGCTAGTTGATATCAATCAGCATCCGGTCGGCCTCCTCCATCGACCCTACATCCGACTGAACCTCATCGGAGTTGAGCTTCACACCCTTCTGGCCCGGCCTAACAACACTTTGAACCTCGTCGGGGTTGATAATCCGCTCTGATGTCTTCTTTGGGGGCTTCACACCATTCTTGGTGGGCCTAACAACCTCTTCCTCATCAACATCATCACCAAGGTCGACAAGCACAGTCTTTCCATCGACCCGCACCTTGTTCAACTTCTTCTTCTTCTCAGCCAAGAGGGCTATCCTCTGCAGAACCCTTGAGTCAGGACCCTCAACCCTCCGTTTCGGCCCAGAGGACGACCAACCAGCGGTCGGTTGTAACGACCCGGACCAGAAATTAAACTATTTTGAGGATTGGACAATTTTACCCTCAGTTTTGGACGGGTTCGGGAGTCACTTTTTGACTGGCAAGACTTTTGGGAAATTTTCTAAAGTCGTTGCGTAGGTCTCGAACTCACGAGTTCGTAGACAGGCGGCACGCGGAAAACGGAGACCCGGTGAGTTCGTTACGGGTCTAGAAGCTTCAGGGGCAGTTTGGTAATTTTGGAGAAGTTGGAACTATATAATAGATATTTTCTCTCTCCTCGGTAGATTGGTCAGTATGGTCCCTCTCTCTCCTACCCGAAAACCCCCCCGTGTGAACACAAAAAGCTTGATCTTCATCGGACGGATTTCGATCCGAGTTGAGTGAAACCAAGGTCGGGAGGATCATCCCCGGGACCCCACGAGCATTTTGGAGTAGATATTGGAGCGGGAGCACCGCCGTAGGCGACGGACGGAGGAGGGAGGTGAACCGAAACTTCTCGGCCGTTTTCCGGCCAAACCAGGTACGATCTCGGAACTTTGACCTCATATTTGGATTCCTGGTGAAGAGTAGATAAATTTCCATGTATAGATCGTGAAAAATGGTTAAGAAATGAAGAAGTTAGAAAACTGGTAGTTTCGGCCGGAAATGGGGGATTCCGGCGAACCAGACGGCGGCGGAGGTGGCGGTCCGGTCATCTTCTCCGGCCAGCCTCCGGCGACGGTGACGGCGTCCGGTCGTCTTCTCCGGCGAGTCACCGGTGACCGGTCGGGTCGAGTTGAACCGGTCGGGTTGAGTAAACCGGTCGGGTCGAGTTGGACCGGGTCAGGTTGAGCCGGACCGGGTTGGACCGGTCCAGGCGCGTGAACACTGTAGTAGCGCGTGACCGGCGCGTGAGCGCGCGTGGGTGCGTGAGCCGACCTTCCGGCGGCGCGTGGCGGCGCGTGGGGCCGAGACTGAGGTCACGGCGGCGCGTGGGAACTAGTTTTCGACGTTCCGAATCTGTTGGTACAGGTTTGAGGTTGATCAGACGTCGTTTAGAGATTGTTTTGGGCAATCCCAGCGGTAATAGTTGACCGTATTAGCGGGTTTTGAGCTCGGGAAGTCCAGGTAGTTGGGACATTATTGTACATGTGTTGCTTGGGCTAGAGCGTCTATGAATTAAGGGTTGGTTGATGTATATTAGTGGACTATTGTTTATAAACTGTAATGTATGCATCAATGTATCTTTGTTTACATATTGTTATGTATTGTTGCAATGATTCCTGGAATTATAATATGATACTGATATGATAGTCGAGATATGCCGACTGATATGATATGATAGTCGAGATATGCCGACTGATATGATAGTCGAGATATGCCGACTGATATGATATGATAGTCGAGATATGCCGACTGATATGATATGATAGTCGAGATATGCCGACTGATATGATAGTCGAGATATGCCGACTGATATGATATGATAGTCGAGATATGCCGATTGATATGATATGATAGTCGAGATATGCCGACTGATATGATATGATAGTCGAGATATGCCGACTGATATGATATGATAGTCGAGATATGCCGACTGATATGATATGATAGTCGAGATATGCCGACTGATATGATATGATAGTCGAGATATGCCGACTGATATGATATGATAGTCGAGATATGCCGACTGATATGATAGTCGAGATATGCCGACTGATATGATATGATAGTCGAGATATGCCGACTGATATGATAGTCGAGATATGCCGACTGATATGATATGATAGTCGAGATATGCCGACTGATATGATATGATAGTCGAGATATGCCGACTGATATGATATGATAGTCGAGATATGCCGACTGATATGATATGATAGTCGAGATATGCCGACTGATATGATAGTCGAGATATGCCGACTGATATGATATGATAGTCGAGATATGCCGACTGATATGATAGTCGAGATATGCCGACTGATATGATATGATAGTCGAGATATGCCGACTGATATGATAGTCGAGATATGCCGACTGATATGATATGATAGTCGAGATATGCCGACTGATATGATAGTCGAGATATGCCGACTGATATGATATGATAGTCGAGATATGCCGACTGATATGATATGATAGTCGAGATATGCCGACTGATATGATATGATAGTCGAGATATGCCGACTGATATGATATGATAGTCGAGATATGCCGACTGATATGATATGATAGTCGAGATATGCCGACTGATATGATAGTCGAGATATGCCGACTGATATGATATGATAGTCGAGATATGCCGACTGATATGATATGATAGTCGAGATATGCCGACTGATATGATATGATAGTCGAGATATGCCGACTGATATGATATGATAGTCGAGATATGCCGACTGATATGATATGATAGTCGAGATATGCCGACTGATATGATAGTCGAGATATGCCGACTGATATGATATGATAGTCGAGATATGCCGACTGATATGATATGATAGTCGAGATATGCCGACTGATATGATATGATAGTCGAGATATGCCGACTGATATGATATGATAGTCGAGATATGCCGACTGATATGATATGATAGTCGAGATATGCCGACTGATATGATAGTCGAGATATGCCGACTGATATGATATGATAGTCGAGATATGCCGACTGATATGATAGTCGAGATATGCCGACTGATATGATATGATAGTCGAGATATGCCGACTGATATGATATGATAGTCGAGATATGCCGACTGATATGATATGATAGTCGAGATATGCCGACTGATATGATATGATAGTCGAGATATGCCGACTGATATGATAGTCGAGATATGCCGACTGATATGATATGATAGTCGAGATATGCCGACTGATATGATAGTCGAGATATGCCGACTGATATGATATGATAGTCGAGATATGCCGACTGATATGATAGTCGAGATATGCCGACTGATATGATATGATAGTCGAGATATGCCGACTGATATGATAGTCGAGATATGCCGACTGATATGATATGATAGTCGAGATATGCCGACTGATATGATATGATAGTCGAGATATGCCGACTGATATGATATGATAGTCGAGATATGCCGACTGATATGATATGATAGTCGAGATATGCCGACTGATATGATATGATAGTCGAGATATGCCGACTGATATGATAGTCGAGATATGCCGACTGATATGATATGATAGTCGAGATATGCCGACTGATATGATATGATAGTCGAGATATGCCGACTGATATGATATGATAGTCGAGATATGCCGACTGATATGATATGATAGTCGAGATATGCCGACTGATATGATATGATAGTCGAGATATATGCCGACTGATATGATATGATACATGACTAGCACACCCCAAGGGATACCCTGGTGGCTAGGGACAGGATAGTCGAGAGATATGCCGACTGATATGTTATGGCAGCCGAAGGTTATACCGGCTGATGATACGATATGATAGCCGAGGATATATCCGGCTCTAATATGAAACAGACGACAATGGTCATGGGCTTAATCAACCTATGAAAATACTTCGTCAGCCGGGTCAGTGGGTAGGTGTGGGCGGTGACCCAGAGGGACGAATTATGGTTGGTTCACAAGTATTTGACTAGTCTGTTGTCTTGTGGTATTCCAGTAGAGATGTCAGCAGTGTCTGACCTACTAACGTTTGATGACATAGGGTATTCCTATTTGGACCACCACTACTCTGAGGTTTTGGTTTTGACCAGTATACTATCCTGCGTCTGACAGGTATAAGTGGTTAGTAAGTACAGAGGTTCTGTCGGGAACCCTGTAAGGCTTAATAAAAATTATTCCAGAACAAAGGGTATTTCTGGTGTTTAAATTTTGAAGTAAAGAGCTGTCAGATGGGATAAGGGTTCTTTCCGGGTTTCGAGGGAAAATTCGGGAAGGGTCCTTACAAGTGGTATCAGAGCTCTAGGTTAACTTCCTGCAGACTGCACACTTGTGTGCAAATTATTTATGGATTTCGGTTAACAAGATGCCTCCGAGACGTGAGTTTCGTCAACGGTCGGGGAATGGTGGAGATAACCATGAACCTACAGTGGAGCCTGATTTGAGGCATACACTGGAACAGCTGGGTCAGACTTTAACTTCTGTACTCCAGGATAAAACTTCTCATGAAGTCTCTGATGTCGAGAGAGCCCAAAGACTAGGGGAGACGATATTCATGGGTGACTCTAGCCCAGATGAGGCTGAGGAGTGGATTACTCGCATGGAGCGGGTGTTCTTGATTATGAGGTGTCCTCTAGAAGTGATAGTTCTACTGGCCACATTTTTACTAGGTGGTTCTGCTTACCACTGGTGGCACTCATTGGAGGTGTCAGGCTGGAATGTCCATAGCTTACTTGGCAGACTTTCCGGGAACGCTTCTTGGAGCAGTTTTACCCTCGCTCACACCGGAACGTTAAGGAGGCCGAGTTCTTGCATTTACAGCAAGGAGACATGACGGTGGCCCAGTATGAACAAAGATTCATAGCGCTGAGTCGCTTTGCACCGACGTTGGTAGCGACCGAGTCAGACAAGTGCCACAGATTTGAGAGTGGACTGCGGAGTGAAATTCGGTCAGCAGTTACGTCTATGGACCACACTTCGTTAAGGACTTTGGCTGATGCTGCAGCTCGAGTAGAGTTGAGTTTGGGTTTCCCAATGCCACAGCAGTACAGTGGGTACAGGAGACTCGAGTAGCACCGGAGGTGGTCACGGATAGAGAATTGTCTCCGATTGGTTGGGACATGGGTAATAGTACTCCTACCGGAGATATGTTAGTGGCGAACCTAGTGATTCGCAGTTGTCCGGTGATGGTTGAAGGCCATGGTTTGAAGGTAGATTTAATCCCCTTAGATATCTTTGAGTTTGATGTGATTCTGGGGATGGATTGGTTGTCCATGCACCATGCCTCCATAGACTGTTACGACAAGACAGTAGTTTTTCGGAGTCCAGGATTACCTGAACTTACAGTTCGGGGAGATCGTAGGGTATTACCCTATGGAGTGATATCAGCATTAAATGCTGAAAGATTGTTGAGAAAAGGTTGTGAGGGTTACTTGGCTCATGTGATAGATGCTCGGAATACTTCGATGAGAGTGGAGGAATTATAACGTGGAGCAGGCCACTTGGGAAATCGCGGAACTAATGCGGGCACAATATCCTCATTGTTTCATGGTTAGGAATGAATTTCGGGGACGAAATTTCTTAAGGAGGGTAGATTGTAACGACCCGGACCAGAAATTAAACTATTTTGAGGATTGGACAATTTTACCCTCAGTTTTGGACGGGTTCGGGAGTCACTTTTTGACTGGCAAGACTTTTGGGAAATTTTCTAAAGTCGTTGCGTAGGTCTCGAACTCACGAGTTCGTAGACAGGCGGCACGCGGAAAACGGAGACCCGGTGAGTTCGTTACGGGTCTAGAAGCTTCAGGGGCAGTTTGGTAATTTTGGAGAAGTTGGAACTATATAATAGATATTTTCTCTCTCCTCGGCAGATTGGTCAGTATGGTCCCTCTCTCTCCTACCCGAAAACCCCCCCGTGTGAACACAAAAAGCTTGATCTTCATCGGACGGATTTCGATCCGAGTTGAGTGAAACCAAGGTCGGGAGGATCATCCCCGGGACCCCACGAGCATTTTGGGGTAGATATTGGAGCGGGAGCACCGCCGTAGGCGACGGACGGAGGAGGGAGGTGAACCGAAACTTCTCGGCCGTTTTCCGGCCAAACCAGGTACGATCTCGGAACTTTGACCTCATATTTGGATTCCTGGTGAAGAGTAGATAAATTTCCATGTATAGATCGTGAAAAACGGTTAAGAAATGAAGAAGTTAGAAAACTGGTAGTTTCGGCCGGAAATGGGGGATTCCGGCGAACCAGACGGCGGCGGAGGTGGCGGTCCGGTCATCTTCTCCGGCCAGCCTCCGGCGACGGTGACGGCGTCCGGTCGTCTTCTCCGGCGAGTCACCGGTGACCGGTCGGGTCGAGTTGAACCGGTCGGGTTGAGTAAACCGGTCGGGTCGAGTTGGACCGGGTCAGGTTGAGCCGGACCGGGTTGGACCGGTCCAGGCGCGTGAACACTGTAGTAGCGCGTGACCGGCGCGTGAGCGCGCGTGGGTGCGTGAGCCGACCTTCCGGCGGCGCGTGGCGGCGCGTGGGGCCGAGACTGAGGTCACGGCGGCGCGTGGGAACTAGTTTTCGACGTTCCGAATCTGTTGGTACAGGTTTGAGGTTGATCAGACGTCGTTTAGAGATTGTTTTGGGCAATCCCAGCGGTAATAGTTGACCGTATTAGCGGGTTTTGAGCTCGGGAAGTCCAGGTAGTTGGGACATTATTGTACATGTGTTGCTTGGGCTAGAGCGTCTATGAATTAAGGGTTGGTTGATGTATATTAGTGGACTATTGTTTATAAACTGTAATGTATGCATCAATGTATCTTTGTTTACATATTGTTATGTATTGTTGCAATGATTCCTGGAATTATAATATGATACTGATATGATAGTCGAGATATGCCGACTGATATGATATGATAGTCGAGATATGCCGACTGATATGATAGTCGAGATATGCCGACTGATATGATATGATAGTCGAGATATGCCGACTGATATGATATGATAGTCGAGATATGCCGACTGATATGATAGTCGAGATATGCCGACTGATATGATATGATAGTCGAGATATGCCGATTGATATGATATGATAGTCGAGATATGCCGACTGATATGATATGATAGTCGAGATATGCCGACTGATATGATATGATAGTCGAGATATGCCGACTGATATGATATGATAGTCGAGATATGCCGACTGATATGATATGATAGTCGAGATATGCCGACTGATATGATATGATAGTCGAGATATGCCGACTGATATGATAGTCGAGATATGCCGACTGATATGATATGATAGTCGAGATATGCCGACTGATATGATAGTCGAGATATGCCGACTGATATGATATGATAGTCGAGATATGCCGACTGATATGATATGATAGTCGAGATATGCCGACTGATATGATATGATAGTCGAGATATGCCGACTGATATGATATGATAGTCGAGATATGCCGACTGATATGATAGTCGAGATATGCCGACTGATATGATATGATAGTCGAGATATGCCGACTGATATGATAGTCGAGATATGCCGACTGATATGATATGATAGTCGAGATATGCCGACTGATATGATAGTCGAGATATGCCGACTGATATGATATGATAGTCGAGATATGCCGACTGATATGATAGTCGAGATATGCCGACTGATATGATATGATAGTCGAGATATGCCGACTGATATGATATGATAGTCGAGATATGCCGACTGATATGATATGATAGTCGAGATATGCCGACTGATATGATATGATAGTCGAGATATGCCGACTGATATGATATGATAGTCGAGATATGCCGACTGATATGATAGTCGAGATATGCCGACTGATATGATATGATAGTCGAGATATGCCGACTGATATGATATGATAGTCGAGATATGCCGACTGATATGATATGATAGTCGAGATATGCCGACTGATATGATATGATAGTCGAGATATGCCGACTGATATGATATGATAGTCGAGATATGCCGACTGATATGATAGTCGAGATATGCCGACTGATATGATATGATAGTCGAGATATGCCGACTGATATGATATGATAGTCGAGATATGCCGACTGATATGATATGATAGTCGAGATATGCCGACTGATATGATATGATAGTCGAGATATGCCGACTGATATGATATGATAGTCGAGATATGCCGACTGATATGATATGATAGTCGAGATATATGCCGACTGATATGATATGATACATGACTAGCACACCCCAAGGGATACCCTGGTGGCTAGGGACAGGATAGTCGAGAGATATGCCGACTGATATGTTATGGCAGCCGAAGGTTATACCGGCTGATGATACGATATGATAGCCGAGGATATATCCGGCTCTAATATGAAACAGACGACAATGGTCATGGGCTTAATCAACCTATGAAAATACTTCGTCAGCCGGGTCAGTGGGTAGGTGTGGGCGGTGACCCAGAGGGACGAATTATGGTTGGTTCACAAGTATTTGACTAGTCTGTTGTCTTGTGGTATTCCAGTAGAGATGTCAGCAGTGTCTGACCTACTAACGTTTGATGACATAGGGTATTCCTATTTGGACCACCACTACTCTGAGGTTTTGGTTTTGACCAGTATACTATCCTGCGTCTGACAGGTATAAGTGGTTAGTAAGTACAGAGGTTCTGTCGGGAACCCTGTAAGGCTTAATAAAAATTATTCCAGAACAAAGGGTATTTCTGGTGTTTAAATTTTGAAGTAAAGAGCTGTCAGATGGGATAAGGGTTCTTTCCGGGTTTCGAGGGAAAATTCGGGAAGGGTCCTTACATCGGTGGCTCCTTCCTTTTCTGCCAAAGACTGACCCACTAAGACGAGAAGTCGCCCCACCAACATTTGGCACCGACCCCTCGGTACCAGAGGCCGTCCCACCATCTTTTGGCACCGACTCACTCGCAATAGGGATTGGGACCCTTTGATTGATGGTTTTCCTCACCTCATCAGCATTCTTCAGAATACGCTTCTCTGTACCCTTAGGCATAACTGCGAAAATAAAAAACACACACATAAGTAATGGACCGGTCGGCCTACAAAATTACACCAAGCTGTAAGAACTCACTTGTTGAGGAGATCAAGCTGAGCTCTTTGAGAATGGAAGGCAATCGAAGAATGAACCGATTCCGTTCGGTCGAATTCAGTCTCTTCCTCACTTCACAACAGACCTGCTTGCCCTTCCCAATACACACCACCGCAGGGAGAGAAGCTGCAAGACAGACCACTGGTCAGACGACAACAATAAACAAATAGATTAAACAAAGCAATAAACACGAAGACCGACCGGCGCTGTCAAGCTTCTGGAACTTTTAATGAATACCCTCCCCACTGACAAAGGCAAACTTAGACTTATATGTCTTCTGGGAAGAAGGCACATTGTGAATAAATTAACCCCTCTCCTTCTTATCACGGCACCGAACGTGCACCCAACCTTTGCTCTACTATTGCTGGCCAAACTCGTACAGGTACATGACCTGCCCATAGGTCGGCTCAGGCTTCTCTGCCCTCTTGAATGCAGCATACAGACTGATCAACACAATCCCCACATTGGGATTGAGTTGACCAAGCGCCACCCTCATCTTCTTCACCATCATCCTCAACCAACGATGGAGGGGGAACCTCATACTGTGCATATACAGCTCAGGGTAAAAGAGCGCATAGCCCAGTGGAAGATTACTCGACGTCTCACCAGCTTGGACCACCCTAAACTTCACTTCCTTGGGCACATTCCAGCTGGCATGCCATTTGTCCATCCTGCTTGAGTCTCCTTGCTCAACAACTCATCTACAGTGAACTTGGCCTCCTCCAGCGGCACGGCCTGCACCACATCTCCAGGAAGAACTTTTCCACTCGGCTTCTTCAAAACAGTAACCTTACTATTATGCCAATCGTGCTTAATCTTCAAAGAACAGACGGACAGAGCCTCATCTTCTTCCTCTACATCTACTTGAAACACCCTACCACGGGGCCCAACCTCACGTTGGTCGGTCCGACCCTCGAATCGAGCCCTCATATGCCTCTCCTCCTCAGTCTCCCCTTCAAGCAGATTAGACACTTGAGCTGTTTTTCCCCCTTTCCCAGTTGAGAAACCTTGATGTTGGGTCGACTCATCCTCATCAAACTCTATCCAACCACTTGACTGCGCCGACTCAGCTTCTTGCTCGGCACTCTCATCATAGTCTTGCACTTCATTCGATTGACTATCTGCGTCTGACATGATGACAATCTAGAGAAAGAAAAGGAAAAAACAACTATGACCGACGAAACACTATGCCTATGCGGATCTAACCACCAGCCGACCACCAGTTCTTCACCATTTCATCAAAAAACACAACTTTGATTCAAATATACAAATGCAAAAGAAAAATACCTGGTATTTACACGGCGGACTTGGATCACCAGAAATTGCACCACCGCTCGGACCGTCGCAAATCTCTTGCCGTAAATCACCGTTTCACTTTGACAGTAGCTCCGCATAAGTGAAAAGTGAAGGTGAAAGCAAAACACCTCAACTATTTATAGAGGTCCAGGTCGGGGAGACGAAATGTTGCCTCGATAAAACAAGACCACACCACCAGGAAACATGTGTCCAACATGCAGTGGTCACACGTGCGCCCACGCGTCCTTACTTAATGCCCATCAGACACCCTCCCAGGCCTTCTGACTGACCTGACAACAATTCACTGATCAATCCCCTATAGGACGACCTGTACAAACGCAACACAGGCTAACCGCGATCAGGCATCAGTTGGACACCTACTCAACTATGCCGATCAGTTAACAAAATCAATAGACCGGTCAGCCATCAGCTGAAGATCAACCCAGCTATGGCCCAAATACTCCGACTCAACTCTTCAACAATGGTCAACCTCCACAACACCACCAAGCGGTACGACCAAATTAGTCCACACATGACACACCGACTACCCATTCAGTGCTCTCCCTGGTGCATCTACTCCAGTTATTGGAGAAGGAAACATTTCTCTTACTCATACCATGCAATTGGATTCTATGTTAATCGTCTCATTTTTGGATTATAATCTCCTATCAGTTGCCCAAATAACTACTGCTCTACACTGTATTGTGATTTTTTGGCCTCACCATTGTGTTTTCATGGACATTCGTACCCGAACGACAATTGGTTATGGTGTTAGGCGAGGAAAGCTGTATTACTTAAAGATCCTATCTGACAGTTCAACAAAATTAACTCAGGCCCTAGCAGTGACTAGTCATCAGAGGGAGAAAAAGAAGTCTGATATCTGGTTATGGCATCAGCGTTTGAGACATGCTTCATTTAGTTATTTGTAGAGACTATTTCCTGTTTTGTTTTCTGGAATTGATGTTAGAAGTTTCCGTTGTGATGTTTGTGAACTCGCAAAAAGCCATTGTGCTTCCTTTTATGACAGTTTGCATAAAAGTTCAGCTCCTTTTATGATAATTCATTATGATGTTTGGGGTCCATCTAAGATTGCTATCCTAGGTGGATCACGTTGGTTTGTTACATTTATTGATGATTGTACCAGGATGACCTGGGTGTGTCTTATGAAATCAAAAGGATAAGTGAGTTCCTAATTCAAAAGTTCCACAAGAAGGTCAGTACTCAATACAAATCCCAAATTCAAGTTCTTCGTCCTCATAATGGGGGGGAATATACGAGTGCAGATTTACAAAATTATTTGGCGACACATGGAATTGTTCATCAAACCACTTGTCCTTATAGACCCTAACAAAATGGGGTAGTGGAGAGAAAGAATTGCCATTTGTTGGAAGTTGTTCGTGCATCAATGATTGAAGCACACATGCCTTTAACTTATTGGGGAGAAGCCCTGAAATCTGCAACTTATCTGATTAATCGAGTGCCCTCTAGTACTCCCAAGTTTCTGACACCCTTTCAAGCTCTTAGATCCGCAATTTGTGCTCCTTCCGTACCCAATATGTCACCACATGTATTTGGATGTGTAGCATTTGTTCATCTGCATGAACATCAGTGAAATAAGTTGACACCACGTGCCTTACTGTGTGTTTTTCTTGCCTACGCCTCTACTCATAAAGGATATTGTTGTTATCACCCCCCTTCAAAACGGATGTATGTTACACTTGATGTTGTGTTTCATGAAGAGGATATATTTTTTCCTCATGCTGCTGAACTTCAAGAGGAGTACCAGAAGGAAGTTCAAGCTTTAGACTATGACAATCATCAGACGTTGTGGTTGGTTACGCTAGAAAAAATTCATGACTAGTCATAGTTGGACCACCCACGTGACCAGTGTAACGACTTGGACATAAGAAAATTTGTTAAATTGTTTAGCAAATGACGATTTTACCCCCAGTTTAGAAGGGGTTTGAAATTTACTTTTTGTTTGGGAAGACTTTTAGAAGTTTTTCTTGAACCGTTTCGTAGGTCTCGAGCTTACGAGTTTGCAGACAGGCGACATGCGGAAATAGGAGTCTGTATGAGTAAGATACGAGTCTAGAACCTTTAAGGGTATTTAAGTAATTTTATTTTCAAATATTTCAGAATTCCTGGTATAATTTTATTTTTCTGGAAAAATCGAGGAGTTTTTCTCTCTTTCTCTCCTCTCAATCCCTTCATCTTTCTCTCTAGGCGAACCGAGGCAAACACACACATACACCATTATTGACCCATATGGGGTCGATGTGACACAAACTAAGGCCACCAATGCCTTCCCCTCGGTGCTGCGAGTAGTTTGGTGCCAAGATCGAAGGGTAAGAGCCGTTGTAGTCTACAAATCGAGAGGAGGAATTCGATTGAAACTTCTCGGCTCTTTTCCGACAAAACTAGGTAAGATTTCGCTCTAATAACTCTATTTTCGAGTTTCTGGTGTTATGTAGATTATTCTACATGATTGGATCGTAGAAATCGGTGCAGATTAGAGGTAGCTCAAACCTCGCCTGAAATGGCGATTTTCGACCGTCTTCTCTAGCGAGCTGGTTCGATGCAAGGGTTGTCATGGCAGCCTAGTCAACAGCTGACTCAGCTGACATGTGGTGCCACGTGGCAGCCACGTGGTAGCCTTGTTAGTAGCACAGTCAGCAATCTATCAATGGTTAAGTCAACTGATGCCGTCAGAGTTTAACGAAATTTGCTAACACCGTCAGTATATTCCGTTTAAGGTTAACGGCATCCCAACGAAACCCTAACTCCGTTAGTTTGGACAGAATATTCTGATTTCGTCAGGATATTCTGTCAGGTTCGACGGAATATGCCATCCGAGCGACGGAATATTTTGTCGTAACTGTGCAAATGAGTGGCGGCAAGTGAGGGTGCGTGAGAGCGTGTGGTCGGCGTGTGGCGGCGCTTGGGGTGGCTGCCGGCCTTCTTTCGGTGCGTGGCAGAGGATGGAGTCATTTTATGACCCACGGCGACGGGTGTCTAGGGTTTTGGAGCATTCCGGATCAGGTTTTTGGCGGTTTTGAGGCCATTGGAGTCCGTTTAGAGCCCCGTTTGAGTAATCTCGGCTGTAATGGATGACCACAGGGCGAGTTTTGGCTCAGGGGGTCAGGGAGCTTGGTTATTGGTATGTCAAAGGGTTCCTTAGGACTAGGGCTTCCTTGACGGGTATTTTGGATGTACTATGAGTGGGTTTGGATTTATAGTTCTCACTAGGTATATCATCCCAGGGTATCATTTGATTTCTCCGGCATGTGATGAGGGGTATTTCCCATCATGTGTTCGTCGAGGTTTCTCCGATGCTGGTGTTGCAGGGTATTTTAGGTAATAACTATATGTGATAACTGAATCGACGATACGATAGCCAAAGTACTTTTCGGTATATAGGTGCGATGATTATTGTCACGAATTGTGACCAGTGCTTGAGATATCTGGCGAGGGTACTTTTGTCATCGAGGTCAGTGGGTGGTGATCTGGATTGACGAGTTATTGATGGTTCACACTTGAATGACACGTCGGTTATTTTGTTTTTCTCCCCGTAGAAGTCTTCAGGGGTAATGGTGTGAACTACTAGTATATCCTTCGTCTGACATGAGGATGATGGTCAATTAGTTATAGGGGAGTTTAGGTCGGGTTCCCGGTAAATTTTTATTCGATCGGAACGGTCGGGTTCCCGGTAAATTTTTATTCGATGGTTCCGAGGCAATAAGGATATTTCAAGTTTTAACCCGGTTGTTAAAGGCTGTTAAACGGGAGCAGGGCCTTTCACGGATTTCGAAGGGAAATTTGAGAAAGGTTTTGTCAACCAGTTAGAGTTGCAACAATCACAAACGCAGCGCCCAGATCCCTTGGATGGCACCTCAACATCCACGCTACCCTCATCCTCAGATGCTACTGTAATGGAAGAAATGACATCACATGAGTCCCTCGTGCCTGCAATACCTGATACACATAAACAATCATTAGTTGAGGATGTGTCTTAGCCCTAAAGAAGACAACTACCACATAAGTCCCTCACAAGAGGTGTTCCCAAGGTTACGTATGAACCTAACCTCTCTAATAAAGTGAAATACCCCATGAGTCACTATGTTTCTAACCATCATCTGTCTAAATCAAATAAGTCATTTGTGAATCATTTTTCTACTGTATCTATTCCTAACAGTGTGCATGAAGCCTTGGTTGATTCAAGGTGTAAAGCAGCTATGAATGAAAAGATGCAGTCTTTACAGAAAAATGAAACATGGGAGCTTGGGGATCTTCCCACGGGGAAGAAACCAGTTGGATGTCGGTGGGTTTACATCGTAAAGTATAAAGCAAATGGTACAATTGAGCGTTTTAAGGCTCGACTGGTTGCAAAAGGATACACCCAAACATATGGGATTGATTATATGGAGACATTTGCGCCTGTAGCTAAGATCAATACAATTCGCGTGCTGTTGTCACTAGAAGTGAACTTGGATTGGGCTTTACAACAGTTTGATGTAAAAAAATGCCTTCCTACATGGTGATTTGACAGAAGAAGTTTATATGGATCTTCCTCTTGGGTGTGAAGTAGCCTCCAAGCTTAAAAGTAAGGTGTGCAGATTGACGAAATCATTGTATGGATTGAAGCATTCTCCAAGAGCGTGCTTTGGAAGATTCACAAAGTCTATGAAGAATTTTGGCTACAGAAAAAGCAATTCATATCACACTTTATTTTTGAAGAAATCAGGTGGTAACATCACAACACTCATTGTATATGTTGATGATATGGTGGTCATAGGGAATGATCCTGAGGAAAGAGAAGCACTGAAAAACTATTTATCTCGAGAATTTGAGATGAAAGACCTCGGCCCTTTGAAGTACTTTTTGGGATTGAAGTATCACGATCAGGGAAAGAAATCTTTCTTTCTAAAAGAAAGTATGCCTTAGATTTGTTGCATGAAACTGGCATGTCTGCCTGTCAGCCTGTAAGTACGCCTCTAGAAGAAGGACTGAAACTAGCAATAGAACCTAATCAAGTGCCTACTGACAAATGTAGATATCAGAGACTAATGGGAAGGTTGATGTACCTGGCTCACACACGGCCAGACATTGCATATGCTCTAAGTGTAGTGAGTCAATTCATGCATAATCTAGGAGAAAAACATATGAATGATGTTATGCATATTCTGAGCTATTTGAAAGCTTCTCATGGGAAAGGAATTATATTTACTAAGAATGAAGATTATTTGAAGGTTGAAGCGTACACTGATGCAGATTAGGCAGGAGTACTGGATGACCGAAGGTCTACCTCTAGTTATTTTACATTTGTATGAGGCAATCTTGTTACATGGAGAAGTAAGAAACATAATGTTGTTGCACGGTCTAGTGCAGAAGCTGAATATAGAGGAATGGTGCTTGGGATCCAAGAAATGTTGTGGTTGAAACTCTTGTTACAAGACTTGGGTTATCCACCAAAAGAGTCTATGAAGCTATATTGTGATAACAAGTCTGCACGTGATATTGCAGAAAATCCAGTTCAGCATGACAGAGCGAAACATGTCGAAGTGGATAGGTTCTTTATTAAGGAGAAGTTAGATGAAAAGCTTGTGGAAGTACCTGGAATTCGATCAGAAAATCAATTGGCTGATATCCTCACCAAGGCTATTTCGAAAACATTATTTTCGAAGTTTTCAGACAAGTTGGGCATGTGCGATATCTATGCACCAACTTGAAGGGGAGTGTTGCAAGATTTATGTAATTATGCACGATTTATGTAATTAGATAGTTAGGTTTCTTTTTCCTAAAAGTTAGGTCTCCTTACCTTAAAAGGATTCCGTGTGATTACTTGTAACTAGGGTTATACAAAAAATAACTAAATTGGAAATCATTTTGCCTTATATATGTGTAAACTAAATGGACGGTTTACCATAAGAATTTATTTTTATTACCAATACCGTTGAATTGTTTGATACATATGAATTACTAAACGACCTCCAAAGTTGTTGATTTTTTACGGAGATAGATCTTTAAATGATTATTTAGGAGATGAACTGTTCTGATTATGCTAATATGTATACTAATTATTTCATATATCAAAAAAGTGGTACGAACAAGTACCACCAAAGTAGGACATAAGTATTATCCTTTTTAATATTCCAAGCCCTCTATTAAGTGGTGCAGAAACATTCACATTTTCCATTACAATACCAATAGTAATTAGTAAATAATTAGGCTAATCAAATGCTTATCAACACCAGTTGTGTGGCTTTAAGACATTGCTTCGCCTGCAGCGCTGTCTTATATAATCCAATGCTTTTGTAGGAATCCAAGTATACAACTAGATTGGGCAATTTGGTAAATATATTAACAGATCAATGAGATCACAAGCTTTGACACCATTTTGGAAATTGGAAGGATGTAATTGATATTTGTTACTAATTACTTTTCATGGTTTTACATGTTACACTTACAGGTGCTCATAATTATTAAGGAATGCAGTAGTTATTTTTCAATCTAGTCGACCACTCGACCCCACCCAGCAACAAATTGACACAGCTGATGATTGTAGGGAGTAGCATGCAAGATTGGGCCTCAAACATGCCGTTTGTTCTTATAAATATAGAAATATATATATATTTTGAGGAACATGAACATAATTGTCACACACTACACATTTATTTATATAAGGCTAATTCAAAGTTTTACCACCAGATGGAATCATTTTTTGCAATTTTGAACTTAGACTGAGAATCCAATATGGTCAATACCGACAAAGCTTCTAGTCTAGTACTAAAGAGCCTTGTGGGGCACAAGTTACAAACACCGACTTTTACCATTTCATTTATCAATATTGGAAACTAAATTATATATCAAGGGGTCCCACAGTGGGTCCCGCCACAGCCAATATCTGGCCATTGTTGTACCAGACCCAGCACACAAATCCAAGGGGTAAAACCGACGTCGTATTAAGAAATCGAACGACAAAAGGTTGCTAGCCAAAAAGAGAGAGAGAGAGAGAGAGAGAACGAACGCCAGATAGATAAAGGGATAGAGGGGGGTCGCAGTCGGTATGCCCTGCCGTGATTGGATTCATTGCCAATAAAAGCATTGAATCGGAGAAAAAACGCAGAGAAAGAGAGAGAGAAAAGACAATGATGATGCTGTTGATGAGAGCTGGTGTTGAATTCAATTTATATGGTCGTCTTTGAAATGGGTGGAGTTTCAATCACAATCACCAACTGCTGCAAGCTACCAAGCTGTGCGTTGAGTCGCTGCTTTCGCTTCCGATCCAAGTCTGCGTCACCATCAACGTCACCTGCTTCCACTTCGCCTTCTCTTTTCTTGCGCTCTTCACGACCATGATCATCTCCCTTACACCCTCTATTGGATCTCAGCTGCAGATCCACCTCCTTAAAAATCAAGCCCAACACCATTTTCAAGCTTATACTCATGGACCCGGCCGCTCGCCCTTCTGTAGTCATCGACAATGGCAGTGGGTACGTTATTCTGCACTTAATCTGTTCGACGGAATTCCCCAATTGGATTTTTTTGTTATTCTCCATTGAATTTTGATCTACACGCATTACGCACCACCTGTTTGTTAAAATTACCCAGAAGGATTTTGCTTCATTATATACATTTCTATATATTATTGTAGGTATACTAAGATGGGTTTCGCTGGTAATGTCGAGCCGTGTTACATTGTTCCGACTGTAGTTGCCTTGAACGAATCGTTTCTGAACCCGGCCAGAACCTCCTCCAAGGCTGGTTGGTTAGCGCAGCACAATGCCGGCGTAATGGCTGATCTTGATTTCTTTATAGGGGACGAGGCGCTGGAAAAAGCTCGATCTAGTGCAACTTACAATCTAAGCTATCCCGTTCGGCAGGGTCAGGTTGAGAATTGGGATTCAATGGAGCGGTTTTGGCAGCAATGTATATTCAACTATTTGCGTTGTGATCCTGAAGACCACTATTTTCTTTTAACCGAGAGTCCGCTTACTGCCCCAGAGAGCCGTGAGTATACAGGTGAAATTATGTTCGAGACTTTCAATGTCCCTGGCCTTTACATTGCCGTGAATTCGGTACTTGCTCTTGCAGCTGGTTACACTACGTCTAAGGTTGGTATTGAAAATTTAATCCCATTATTTCAATTTTGTGTCATTTGTTAATCATATATTAAAGTGTGTTATGACTTCGTTGAGTTCTTTTCTTTTCATTGAATTTTGAAGTACTCTATCCGTTGCTATGTTTTCCTTGAAGTTTAATTTATGTGTGTTACTTCACTTACTATTATTTTATTGTTTTGTTATCTCTTGATCATTTCCTCTTTGATTGACCTATAATTTTCTTAGTGTGAGATGACAGGGGTTGTAGTGGATGTTGGAGATGGGGCAACTCATATTGTACCTGTTGCTGAAGGTTATGTTATTGGGAGCAGCATCAAGTCGATTCCTATTGCCGGGAAAGATGTCACTCTCTTCGTCCAGAAGCTTATGCGGGTAGGCTGTCTTCTATTTTCACAATTAACTGTCTTCTTTGGCACCAGAACATTGATTCCAGGGTTGGTTGTTGGAACCATACAGTATGGGAAATTAAGAGTACTCGTGACTAAGATTTGCTGTAAGTGTTTATATGCTAATGATTCTTGCATTAAGTGCAGGAAAGAGGAGAGAATGTGCCACCAGAAGACTCCTTTGACGTAGCTCGGAGAGTGAAGGAAATGTATTGCTATACTAGTTCTGACATTGTCAAGGTCACCTTTACTTCCACAATTGTGTTCTTTATACCTGTTGTAATGAGCTTGACCAATTATATGGCAAAGTCACAACTTCTTATGTTACTTCATCCATTTGTATGAAATTATTTTTCAAATCGGAGAATTTTGTTTGACAAACTCTTGTTCTTGAATGATTGCAGGAGTTCAATAAGCATGACAAAGAACCATCCAAGTATATTAAGCAATGGAGAGGCATTAAACCAAAGACAGGGGCACCATACTCTTGTGACATTGGCTATGAACGATTTCTTGGTCCAGAGGTTTGCTTGCCCCCCAAATTTTTCCTCTATGGCAAGATTAAGAAAGGGAGTTGCTTCCTAATTGAGAACTGCTTGTTACTAACCTTTCTTTGCATGGTTGTCTCGGATTTTGTAACAGGTTTTCTTTAACCCTGAGATTTACAGCAGTGACTTCACCACTCCCTTACCAGCTGTAATTGACAAGTGTATTCAGTCTGCCCCTATTGACACTAGGAGGTCTTTGTATAAGGTGAACTAGACTTCTGAAATTTTCGATAGATGAGATGTATTTTAATCGAAGTGACAATAACTAGGATGCCATGGGCTCATATTTGATGTTGACTGTTGGGCCTTCTAATGGTTTTCTTGAATCATTACTGGATGTTGTTTGGACAGTGGTTGAAGTTTTTGTCATATGCTTTTGTATCCAAGTATGATTTCTACTATTCATTTAACTGTCCACAATCATATAGTTTAGTGTTTTTCCTTTCCTATTTACTTTAGTACTGATTTCCTCTTGTGTCCATGATCTGTTGTTTAAAATGCTTTTAGTTCATACGTCAAGACCTAGTCCCATGCAAATCTTATTTATCATAGGACTTGCAAAAGATTATGGTATTATGTCCTTGTGTATTTCGTTTTCCCTATTTTTATGCATGATTTATTTATAAAACTTACAGGTTTTTTTTGGAGGAAATAGAACTTATAGATTTAGTCTTAGTATTGTTACTTTTATTCTCAGAATATTGTATTATCTGGAGGATCAACCATGTTCAAGGACTTCCATAGGAGGTTGCAACGGGATATAAAGAAAATTGTGGATGCCCGGCTTCAGGCATCTGAAGCTCGAGTTGGTGGAGAAGTAAAAGTAAGCCGTTTTATTTTAGATGGTGTGATGTATATTTATCTGTAAATTTGTGAACATTTGCAGTTTATTTACAATACATCCGTTTGATTTTTACTTTTGTTTGGGCCTGCAGTCACAGCCAGTGGAAGTGAATGTAGTTAGCCATCCCATCCAGAGATTTGCAGTTTGGTTTGGAGGCTCAGTACTTGCATCCACACCTGAATTCTTTGCGGTATGAATCTTTTCTTTTGATTTAAGGGAATGATAATTTTGCATTATTTCCTTCTAATATTCCACTTCTTTCCATACTTTGGACCTATTTGTAGTAACTTTGAGTTTCCCTGTTATTAATCTATTTATGTGTACCCATTACCATGTCCTGAGATAAAAAAAATTTAATTAATGTAGGCTGACAACCATATTATTCCTATGACTCTCTCTACATTTCAAAACCCTCAATAACCTTCATGTTGCCATGGGGGCTTGAAACCCGTAGATCAAAGTTTTGTCGATCGGGTTCTTGATAATATCTTGAAAATTGAAGAATTTTTTTTTTTAAAATGCACAACCTGTTTTCTGCCAGTTAAAACGGAGTTTGCAACAAATTCTATCTTCTTATCGTAATTTGCACGACTTGGGAGGCCAAGTAATTTAGCACTTGGGATTAGAAGAAAGTTTGTCAAATTTTTGTCTAAAAACTATATGCTATAGTTCGTAATTGCTTTTTATTTAGACAACTCCTTAATGTTGTTAACCTGGGCTTCTGTGAGATGAAGGGCTTTTTCCTAATGCCTCATTTTGTGTTAACTAACCTGGGCTTCTGTGAGATGAAGGTCTTTTTCCTGATGCATCTTTTTGTGTTAACTAACCTGGGCTTCTGTGAGACGAAGGTTTTTCCTAATGCCTCTTTTTGTGTTAACTTGAGTTAAGTTATTCTTCAGTTGAATGGAATCAAGGGAACTCAACCAAACAAACAGTGTCTAATATTTCTGCAACCTGTGATGCTGAGCTTTCGTCTTCTAGTATACTTATCTAAAAAGGCCGAGTTTAATCATTCTTCCCATGCCAAAGTTTTTGTTGTTGATTGAGAAGTTTCTATGTATGTACAGGCTTGCCATACAAAAGCGGAGTATGAGGAATACGGTGCAAGCATATGCAGAACAAATCCGGTTTTCAAGGGGATGTATTAATGCAAATATCCATAATGTCAGTTGCGCCTCCGTAATTTACTCGCTGATATTTGCTTGGTGTCATCTGTATGCATGTGGTGCTAGAGGCTGTGTAAAATGTAGTTTCTCTGTTAATTTTGTACGAAATGGGGTTCTTTTTGTATTGGTTATTTCATTAGGGGGCAAGGCAATAGGTCCCGTAGAAGCCGATAGGAAATAGTCATCTGAGTTCTCAAGGATGAGATGAGAATCTGGCGCTGAACTGCAGTTTTGGACTTGGTGTTCAGCTTAGATAGAGAGTTTGCTTCAGATCCTTTATTAGCCTCTTCATTATTTCTTCAGCCATAATCACACTGTAGTTCATTTCAGGTAGGTAGTTCCATTCTTTTGGATTGGATTTGTGGCACCAGTACAATAATTTTTATTTTCAGTTGAATATATTTTTATTTCCAGACATTTGTTCGAGATTTTGTATCATTTTTCTTTTTATTTTTTATTTTTTATTCTTTTATGTTGATTCTCATTTTGAAAAGAAAGTTAGGTTGTAGTTGAATGTAGTCTGATTCAGCTGCCACTGAAAATTGACATTTGGTTTTGGCGATGCGATATAAAATTTCGATTATTAGTATTTATTTAAAAAAAAAAAATTATTGAAGGATATTTTCTAACATTGTTGAGAAGAAAAATAGGATTAACCATAACTGAAATCAGCAAATACAGATAAGATGTCAATTACGTTTTCTTGAAATTATGAGCAAATCATCGTTTACATTTTAAACTCCAATAAAAAGGGAAAGCATGCATAATTATTTTGTATGCGATAATACCTGCGTCCTTACTAATAAGTTTATTTTGTATAGTTCAATAATAGTTACAACAGTTATATAAATTTACGACAGTTATATAATACATACGACAGTAAGATAAAAATGAATCTCATTAGTCGATTGTACTTTTGGGTGTGACAATAAAAGTAAATACTAGCTTGATCCGATAGAAGTAAGAGGTAAAACTAACTTCCTCTCGAAAAGGTCTAAAAATATGAAAAATGTTAGTGTTTATGTATCGAAAATGAACAACTCCAAAAGAAAAAGAAAAATACAACTTTCAACTATATGAACTAAATAAATAAGATTGTAGATCACGTATCTAATATATATAGAACTTGTCAATACAAACAGACATTTTCTAGAAAAATACTTATGTATATCAAGAATATGTCACTCAGTATTCCTATTTTACGGGTTATAATGATTGACGACATGATTGATATGTCTTAAATCTAAAGTATAATAAAAAATTATTTCTACATACATTAAAAATGTTACATACAAAATAATCTAATAACGTAATATTCATCCGATAAAAAAATAATGTAATATTAATTATTTTTCGTTAATAAATCAAAGTTTAGAAGAAACGAACGTTGTTTCTAAGTAAAATGTAGAGAATTTAAGCATGACTAGCACTCGCGTCTGATAACGCGATTTGTGTGGTGGAGACCACAGCATTTTAACATTTCAATGAAATGAAAATGAAGGGTGACTATTAAAAAAGGTTAATGGTCAATTTTTTTCAATTTTATATTTTTTCAGTGTTGAGGCTTGGAGGCTCACACTATTAACATTCACGTAAGGGAAAGAAAATTAAACAGAAAAGATTATCGTGCATTTGCAATTACAATTTACAGACCACCAAGAGAGAGGAGAGGAAACTTGACTTGATCCGAATAGCTATTGTCACTGAAGAAATTCCATAGAAAATAATATACATAACAAAGGGAGGAAGAAGAAAGAGAAGTTGGGCGTAGTTTTGATGATAAAGGGGACGCTGCTGCTGCGACGTTGTTGAACGCTTTGGTAGCTGAAGGGCCCCAACACAAAGCACAAGAGATAGTAAGCCAACCTCTTCCAAATCTATTTTTCAATGATTCTCATCCCTATCATCGTTTTCGTTTTTTTATTCTTGAATTGTCTATTGCTTTGCTGCAAATTCGGTGCCTTTTTGTGTTGCTATTAGGTTAAATCTCTGGCGGGTGTTTGTATTTTCTGTTTGTTCCGTGAGATTTGCGAAGAGGGTGTTGCCTGCTTACCTGTTTTATCTGGAATTTCGAGTTTTTTACTTCGGTTTTATAAACTAGGGTGTGGAAATTTCTTGTTCTGCTTTGTTGTTTATCATTGGGGTTTCTGATATTTACTAATTGTTCTGTGAATTTGTGAAGCGGGTTATTTAGTATTTCTCATTTGTGAAGTTGGGTTGTGGTGGAATCTATGATTTATAAACTGGGATTTGATTATAGTTTCCCAGAAATTTAATGACATGGGTAATTCGTTATGATCTCTACGACTGCCAAAGACATTTTGTTGCTGCTGTTATTTTATTATCAATATTTTCTTTGTTTTTTTTATGATGTTATTGTATTCTCGTCCTTGATGATTAAAGTTGTACCCTCTTGTATTCCATCGTTTGCTACAAGAAACTCCTTTTCTAATTGAGCTTTCCTGTTCTCCTTACAGTATCCTTATAGCTTCATCTGAGATAGAATTAGTTCAGGTTTTGGGGTTTGTGGTCATCTTGTATTCAAATCTGTATCACTTCCAATTCTTGTTTGCGGTATGAATTGGGTCTAAGAAAGGTTCTTTTTCTTGCTTCTGTATCATATAGGCAGAGATAGAGATTGTTTGTCTTCTTTCTGGTATATATTGGTTGGACTAGATGGATCCAACGGCTGAAGAGCAAATAGATTATGGAGATGAGGAATATGGAGGGTCTCAGAAGCTTCAGTATCAGGGAAGCGGAACCATCTCTGCACTTGCAGATGAAGAACAGATGGTAGAGGATGATGAGTTTGATGATCTCTATAACGATGTTAATGTTGGAGAGGGATTCTTGCAGATGCATCGGTCTGAACCACCCATCCCACCTGGTGGTGTTACCAATGGAGGACTCCAAGCACAGAAAAATGATGTTCCTGAACAAAGAGTTCAAGGTGGTGTCTCTCAGGAACTGAACATTCCTGGGGTTTCAGTACAAGGGAAGTATTCTGGTGCTGGCGCCCAGTTTCCGGAGCAAAAGGATCAGCCACCGGTGGCGAAGGAGCCAGAACATGGATCAGCAGGTTATGTGGGTGGGGTGTCTGGATCACAAAAGGGGAGGGTTATGGAGATGACTCATGATACTCAGGTCAGACATATGGGGTTTCAGGGGTCAACAACTATTCCGCCAAATATCAGTATTGAGTCGTCTGATATTACTGGAAAAACTGCTAACGAGCCTGTTCCATCTCTCAATTCTGGCCCTGTTGGTCCTTCAGGAGTTACACAGATGCCGACTAATCAAATGAGTATCAATGTAAATGCTAATCGTCCAATGGTTAATGAAAACCAAATTCGGCCACCAATTGAGAATGGTTCGACCATGCTGTTTGTGGGGGAACTACATTGGTGGACAACTGATGCTGAGCTTGAGAATGTTTTATCTCAGTATGGGAGGGTCAAGGAAATTAAGTTTTTTGACGAGAGAGCAAGTGGTAAATCCAAAGGTTATTGCCAGGTTGAGTTTTATGATCCAGCTGCTGCCGCTGCATGCAAAGAAGGCGTGGATGGCTATCTTTTCAATGGGAGAGCTTGTGTTGTGGCTTTTGCTTCTCCCCAAACTTTGAAGCAGATGGGAGCTTCTTATTTGAGCAAATCTCAAGGCCAGACTCAATCTCAGCAACCAGGAAGAAGGCCCATGAACGAGGGTGTTGGGAGGGGGGCAGGTGTGAATTATCAAGCTGGAGACACAGGAGGGAGGAATTTCGGAAGGGGTGGATGGGGACGAGGTGGACAGGGAGTAAGAGGTCCCGGAGGCGGAGGACCAATTAGGGGAAGAGGAGGGCCTATGGGTGCAAAGAACATGGTTGGAAACCCTGCCGGTGTTGGAACTGGTGCTAATGGAGGAGGCTATGGACAAGGCCTTGCAGGTCCTGGATATGGTGGTCCTGTAGGAGGTATGATGAATCCACAGGGTATGATGGGTTCTGGATTTGATCCAACGTATATGGGTCGAGGAGGAGGTTATGGAGGGTTTCCAGGTCCTGCTTTTCCCGGAATGCTTCCTCAATTTCCTGCTGTTAATACAATGGGACTTGCTGGGGTTGCTCCTCATGTAAATCCAGCTTTCTTTGGCAGGGGAATGGCAACTAATGGGATGGGAATGATGGGGTCATCTGGAATGGATGGGCATCATGCAGGGATGTGGAATGACCCAAGCATGGGTGCATGGGGAGGAGAAGAACATGGTCGAAGGACTAGGGAGTCAAGTTATGGTGGTGAAGATGGCGCTTCTGAGTATGGTTATGGAGAGGCAAGTCATGAAAAAGGAGCAGGGTCAAGTGCTGCACCAAGGGAAAGAGAACGGGGATCTGAGCGTGACTGGTCAGGAAACTCTGAGAGGAGGCATCGTGATGAGAGGGAACAAGACTGGGACAGGTCTGAAAGAGTGGAGCATAGGGAGCATCGTTACAAAGAAGAAAAAGATAGTTACCGAGACCATCGGCAGAGAGAGCGTGAGCGTGACTCGGGCTATGAGGATGATTGGGACAGAGGTCAGTCTTCTTCAAGACCTCGGAGCAGATCCAAAGCAGTTCCAGAAGATGATCATCGGTCTCGATCAAGGGATGATTACAGGAAGAAGAGACGATTACCTTCTGAATGACGCAATCAGCCAGATTTCCTTTTTTGGCCGGTCTTTGAGACTGCAGGTTCTAAGTTCTGAATTTAGTATGCCTAGCCGTGGATACCTACTGTTAATTGGCATTCTTCCTCTGGGTTTCGGTGGCCCCACCTGCAATGCGAACATGCCTTATTGTGGGAGAAGTAAGTGTACCAGCATGCATAGGAGGGAAGGATACGTTCCCCTTTGCTTTTATACTGCTTTTACAGAACATTTAGCTGTGGCAATTAATATTTGTGTGCTTAAAAACAATTAGTAACTTATAAGTAGCATACCAACAAAGATATAGCTGTGGGGGTTTGGGTACTCATTTCCTGCAGCTTTTATCTAAGTGGTCCAATAACTATGCTACACAATCTTTCTTAAAGACAATTGCTTTTTGGTTTGTGATATCTGTAGTTTGAAAACTTCTTATGTTCCATGTGATTGTGGTTGTTGTTTTGTTCGAGGTTATTTTGATCCCTATGCCTGATCTGTGCCAAAAGGTTTAGAAAGATGAAAAGAAGTGATTGTTTCTGTTCTTTTCTTGCATAATTTAACTGATAGTATTTATAATTGTGTATGAATGATTGATAATGTTTATGTGGTTTGGTGCCTTTGTTTTGATTGTTCATGTGTAGTAGAATGAGATATTACACAATTGTTTGGGTACTGCCAATTTTGATTTGCTATGTTTCATCCTTTTCTTGCGCATCTTATTATTCTATTATAGTCGCTGCAATGGATTATGAGGTGGTGTCTTGAAGGTTATTTGTTTGATGTCTATTGACATGCGGGTTTTCTTTTAATCATGATATTCAGGGAGTGGAGTGGGAACTCCTTCTTTTCATGATTGAATCAGCCTGTGCTGGTCACATGGTGGAAGATGTGTTACATGGATGCATTGCCCAAGTGTGCAAAAGAAGCCTTTTACTGTTTTTGATTTGACCTTAATTTGTTTAAAGCATCACCAAAAACTGAATGTCTTTGTGTAATGGTAGACTGTTTGTAGTAGCTCCACATGTAAACCCCCCTTTTGTAGTTTTACCACTGTATTAGGCTTACCAATGAGCTTGTAATAGTTTGGTTCAAAATTTGATGTGCTTAGTTGTACATATTCAGTGTTTTGTAACTGTCCTTGTCTGATCTATGCACTAGAGATCAGGGTTGAATCATTAATACATTGTACCAAGTGCAAGTAGCCACTGTGCTAAATTGTAATTAGTCTTAGTGAGATTTATACAACTCAGTATCTGTTGAAGCAACTTCCTTTAAAGAATCCTACTTTTTGTGTATAATGTAACTGTGAGTTGTACTTGGGTTTAGGGATTGTGAGTTGCTCTGTAACTGTAAGCAAAATGGGACTGAAAAGGTTGTTTAGGCTCGGATTTGTTTCTCTATTCATGGAGACTGGTACTGTACTCCTTATGTATATTTTTCACTTGGACGTAGGTTTGTATGTTATTTCCTGGATCTCATGTTGTCGTTGTCTGTTTCTACTTCTACTTCAATGAGAGAGACTATCTTTTCTCAACAATGTATTTTAGAAATTTAGTGTAATGTTGTTTAGTGTATGAGAAGCTGAATCATTCTTGAAGGGGACACTCAGACACCCATTGGAAGCCACTTGCTTGACATGTCTTCTTGATGCCATTACTTGCTTGATGAAGCCTTTTAAAGATTATGCTTTGCTGGAATCACTATCATATAGTCCTTGCTGTATCGTAATCTTTTCCTTTCTGTTTTTCTGCTGTATTCAATTTCTCTGGTTTTCAATTTGAAGTTTTAATACTCTGGTGTGGTTCTGTAAATGCCGAAATATGCATTCCTTTTCAGATGTATAACCTTTCTGAAATAGATAGTAACATTCTGCATTGAACTATATAGCTTTTATGTTGACGGTCAGTAGACTCAGAAGTGTACTCGATACTTGTGGTTTGTCTTCGGCATAGTTGTGAAATTGGATTCACAAAAGCTGTCCCTAGATGATTTCACATGTATCTGGTCTGTTAAGTTGTTCTTGTGTTTGAAGTTTGACTGCATTTTTGCAGCCAGGTTTCTGCACATATTTTGTTTCTCTTGTTGTAGCTAATCCTAGATAATTAATGTTTGTTTCTGTGTTGTTATCTAGGCACTACACAATTAGGAGTGCCTGGAACTCTATCAAATCAATTGTATCATTGAATGTCCAATTTTCTTTTGTGATTGTCTTCTTCTTTGCATCACCGGGTACTGAATTATAAACAGGCTACCTTTTTTTTTATTTTCTGGGAGGAGACTAAAATACCCTCAGTAGAAACATTTTGTTTCAAAATACCCACATTTCAAAAAGTCAATTTATTTTAAATGGCAAATTATACTTTATTACAACAGTTTACACTTTATAATATGTCTATATCTGAATCTTAAAATTTGACAAACACATCTTTATACTTTATAAAACATAACAACCTAGACCTGATCGTTTAAATTTCTGTCCAAATTTATGTTAAATACCTATGTGACGTATGTGGATCTTATTTCCTAACTATTATCAATCTCACTAAAAGGGCATATTTGTCAATGTGTCTCTTTTGCTGACCAAACTCAAGCGAGGGAAAGTAGATCAGGAAAAAAAAACCCAAAATGGGTAAGTTGAGACTGGTGTTTGGTAATAGTTATAAAATAGGACCAACAAATATCACGTCAACATTTAACAAAAGTTTGGATGGAAATTTTAATTGTCGGGCCATATTGTTATGTTTTATAAAGTACAAGGGGAGTTTATCATGTTTTTAAAGTTAGGTATAGACGTGTTGCAATGTGTAAACAACATGGTAGTAAAATATAATTTGCCCTACTTTAAAAATACCCTTTTCTTTATTTATAGAACCACTTTATACTTTTTATTTAGAAAATTTGCCCCAAAATCTCTCCCTCCTCTATCCCTACTCCTCACTCGCTTTGGTCGCACAAGCATGTTCAATGACCACCCCACTGTAAACAACCAGCACTAGGACTGCATCATATATCTCCTATCTCTTTCTCCAAACTCTATCTCCTCTCTCTTTCTCTCCCTTCTATCTCCACTCCTCCCTATTTCTCTATCCTTGACAGGACCCTTCCCAAAATTTTCTCTTGAAACCCATGAAGAGCCCTGTTCGCATCTGACAACCTCGGAAAGTCAAAATCTTTCCAAAGCTACCCTTACGCTAATAATCAAACTTTTTACACTTTCATTGAAAATTTGGCAGAATCTCCACAGAAAAAAAGGAGTCAACCAAAAATCCAACCTGTCAAACAAACCTAGAATTCAAACCAATCTCAATCCAACATACCCGTAATGGTAATCAGAGCATACTAGGTCTAGAATTTAGGATTTACAAAAAATTCAATGAAATCCTACAAGTAAGGTTGCAGTGGAAATGATGCCTCCTCCTAGTCTCGATTCTCATCTCGCCACAGCCCGGAGGATACAAAAACAAAGGAAACGTGAGTGGTCAATAGAGAAATTAAAGAGCGTAATTCTTGAATAGATAAAATACAGTAATTCCCACCTCATTATAAAATAATACATGCATAATATTGATTATATATATATATACAACTTATTGGAAACCATTTGATTTAAATCAGTAGAACCCACGCGACCTACAACTGTACCTCCATAATTCCCCTATGGTTCTGGGAAAGACAGTCTAACAAGGTGACCTTCTCCTTAGACACATGTTCGAAAATACCTTAAAGACATGCGGCTGGAAGCCCGACCGAAGCCAATAATCCGGAGCCGTAACTCAATATCCCGGGCCATCACCTAATATCCAAGTCACAGCCATAATCCCGAGTCGTAACTCAATATCCTGGCCGTCGCCCAATATCTTGGGCTGTCACCCAATATCCCGGTTGTAATTGTAATTCCGAGCCGTAGCCCAATATCTCGGCCGTAGCCGTAATCCCGAGTCGTAACTCAATATCCGGGGACATCGCCTAATATCCAGGGCGTGGCCGTAATCCCGAGTCGTAACTCAATATTTCGGCCGTAGTCGGTATCCCGAGTCGTAGCGCAATATCTCGGCCGTAGCCGATATCTTGGGCCTCAGGCCAATATCTCGGCCGTAGTCGATATCCCGGGCCGTAGCCAATATCATTTCCCTCAATAATTCTCAGTTACCGAAATCAATAAATAATAATAATCGTAAGAACAACCATTAATATGCATGCATAACTCTTTAAAAAACAAAAACCACTCAACTTAAAGCCCAAGCAAGCTAAACTGAGAGCCGTTCGGTCCTCCATAGTCTTCGAAGTCGTTATGATTGTCAAAAGTGACACCACACATCAATAGAATGCTCAAATGGTCCCCAAAATGACCTCAAATTGACTCGAAACTTGCAAAAATAGCTTCGGAACGCCTCAAAAATATTGACACGCGTTGTCGTGGATCGAGAACCGGCCCCACGCGCCAGCGGAAGGTAGGCGGCACCTCCCACGCGCCCTCACGCACCACCCCACGCGCCCTCACGCACCACCCCACGCGCTGCACTGGCAATGGAATATTCCCTCGCTGCTATGGATATTCCATCAATCTTGATAGTATCAGTAAACTCTTTCTATGTGGACAATAATACAATCAGCAAGAAATTTAACATCTATTTTATTTCAAAGTCGATTCTTCATAAATCTCATAAATGAAAAAGTCTGTTTCGTTGTTGCTGTTGAAACAGGAAGAGTTAATACCAATTGAATAAGCTTATAAATCAACAATAGTTATCGGTCAGAGTTGTTTTTCCACTAATATTTGACATAATTAAGGAAAAATTGAGATTTTCTTGAAGCATGGCTGACGACGTATATAATTTTCAAAATATCTCAACTCTATTTTCAATGCCTTCAAATCACTTGGAATGATATTAGTAGGATAGTTGAAGTTTTGAAGATTTGAAAATGAAAAAACTCAATGATTATTGAAGTTTTGAAGAAGGAAAAGGGATAAAAATGGTGATTTGCAGGACTGCACAAAAGACATGCTTTTGGTCTCTTTCTTTCTCTCTATTAATCAGTTGCATCCTGCTGTGCTGTTTGCATTTTAATTATTCGTATATTTACGATCCACTATTTGAATAGTAGGGCTGTTTATTGGATCGACTGGGGTAGTGTATTTTTGCTCACAACTTCTCCCTTTAGTTGCCATGTGTCCTACAATTCTCGTTGTATTAAATACTTACAATTAATTTTTTTTAAATTCTTTTAAAAATTAAACTAAATTAAATAAAATTGAGAAAACCTAGCAACCACCACAGGTCACCCACCGACCCACCCAACCCCGGCGAAACTCATCCCCAATCGGTCTTGAACGGCGACAACAGCATCTACATCTTGCTGGCGGCAAAACTCGAACAAACATTTTGCTCGAAATAGTAAGCACAGTCCAATAAACCCCTCTAACGGTTCCAATCTCTCGGCCAAAATTCAGATGGAAGACTACGACATCGGGATGAATATGTAGTTGGAAAACTACTACGGCCTGCCGAGATCATCACCCACATCGTTCGAGCTCAGAAGCTATAGTTCCTCATATGCACACACCCAGATCTGAGCTATTGAGATTTTTCTCCTCCATGACCCAATGCTTAATTATTACAAGGTTGTTCTTTGGCTGATGAGATTGTTCTTTCTTTCTCCATGACTATTTTGTGTGCTTACTACTTCGAAGCAAAAAAACTGTTTGAACCGGTAACGAGATGTAGATGCAGCCTTTCATGTCCGATTGGGGATGGATTTCGCCGGAGTTAGGTGGGTCGGTGGTGACCTGTGGTGGTTGTTAGATTTTTTCAATTTTATTTAATTTTAGTTTAATTTTTAAAAGAACTTTTTTTAAATTAATTAGAAGCGTTTAATATAAAAGGAATTATATTATAGGACACATGGCAACTAAAGAGGAAAGTGGTAAGCAAAAATGCACCCTCTTTTTTCCCTGGCTGAACTATTGCTCTTAGTTAATAAACGAAGGAAGTTTGGTTGGATAGGTTATAGCCCTCCCAGCCATCTTGTCCATGGTTTTACTTATTTAAGATAATTATTTATTTCATCTAGTCACATCCCTTAATTAAATAAATGTATCATAAAAAATAATCGTTGATGCAAAAATTATTCGGATTGAGAAATTCATTCTATCCCTTCATCTCGGGATTCAACCTGAACACCGTTGTCTCTTTTATTGTGTGTAAGAATCGATGAGGAATTTCTCAATTCGGACGATTTTTGCATCAACAATAATAATAAGCAAATATAATAAAATAAATAAATTTATTTGTATTTATATACTTGGTTCGAGTCGGATTTTTACATATTCTACTTTTGCGTACCACAAACCAAACCAAATAATTCGAATCGGTTCGAGTTTTTTAACTTGATTGATAAAAAACAAAAATATTTGGATTGTATCAAACCAGATTTAGTTGGTGTTGATGCAGAAATCGTCCGGATAGAAATTGGCCCTTCAATCTCTACACACAGAGAAAACACTTGAGGTTAAGGTTGAATCCCGAGCTGGGGATTCAATCAAGAACGCTCTGATGCCTAAGTCACCTTAATCGTAGAGAGAAAACTAAAAATCTAATTATGAGAATAATTATGAGGTACCTAAGTGGTAAGGAGATGTCCTCTATTTATAGTTGAGACCTAGGGGTCTTCAGAGCTTCTGATTGGTTGAAGGAGTTTACAATCAATAAGTAATCCTAATTAAGAAAGACTTAGGATTGACTTTTAATAATAAATAATTCACATATAAGTTATTTATTATAAGTAGGAAAATGAGTTCTAATTAAATAAGTAATCCTTTTTTGGAAAGGAAGTTTACTTATTGATTGAATCCTTATTGAAAAAGGATCTCAAGGAAATGTCTTATTATGATGATATAATTACCTATTAATTAATATATTCAGCTGGTAAATATATTTAATTAATGCGTGGTAATTACATTCCAATAATGACTTCACCATGGGCAAAGTTGTCATTATATAAATTATAGGTCACTTGTCAGCTCTACAATTTTTGGACGAATTATGGTTCCACAAATGCCCCCACATCCCATGGGAATTCAGGGAATCCCAATGGAAGTAGATTTTGGAGTTCTATTAATCCCTCGCCTTGCAGGAATTGGATTCCTTTTAGATAAAAACTTTTAACTTTTTAATCATTTCCAAGTTACAAAATGATTAGAAAAGCCTTTAGTTTTTTCTATAAAATGGGCAGACCATCTCTTAGTAGCTCACACAAACATTTCCTAGCTTTGGAGTTTCCAAATTCACTTAGAAAGATTTGAGTGAGTGCTTCTTGAAGGCTAAACAGAAGAAAAAATTCCTAAGTTGCTGTTGGTCGTTTTACGGAAGGTAAAAATTGAAAACTCCCATTTTTTTCTTTTTTTTTTTTTCCTTTTTGCTAATTTGCATGTGGAGACCACGAGGAGAGGCTCTGATCCGGCGCATCTGAGAGCATGGGAGGTGTGGTGCACCTGGTGGCTTGGGCCGGCACGAGGGCGACTCGACTGAGCCGTTCCCCTCCTCTCTCTTGTCGCACATGTGGCTTGGTGGCTCCATGGGGGAGCCGCGGCTTGGCTCCCCTTTTCCTTCTTTCTTTAATTTTTTTTTCTAACGCATTCTGACGCAAGTTTCTTTGTTTCAGTTCTTACGTTTTTGGATATTTCGGGGGCTACGGGAATCCGATTTCAGTGATCCAAGTAGCGTCGAATTTTTTTTTTCGAGACGATTTCAACAAGAGGTGTGAAGACATGGTTCCGTCAGTCTTTGAAAAAATCTCCGCGTGGCAACGAGGAGGTTCCATTGATGAAACTTCGTTCCGATGGGAGCCTTGTGAGCTTAATGATGAGACTAAATTTCAAGCATGGCTGAAAGTGCATAAGGATGCGTTCCCGGAGGGCGTTCATGTAGCGCTTGGTGACCGAGCGTCTTCTAGGGTTGTAAAACTCAAATTCCAAAGGTGGCTCGATGGATGAAATTTCATCCCTTGATAATTAATTGGGGGTTCAAGTTCTCGATGTCGGCACTCCTTTCCAAGATCTTGTTGAAGATATGGTGTTGTCCCTTGCAATTGGACATTAATGCGTACCGTCACAATATGTATTTTGAGAGACTTAGCCAATTTTTTGACTTGGAGCTTTCCGAAGACGAGTTCTGGCACTGCTATTTGGTGAAGCTTACCTCACAACCATTCGAGCCTAGCTGTGATCTTATTCCAGAGATAGAACTTTTCCAGAGGTCGTATTTTGATGATGGCTCATACAAAACTACATGTCTCGAAGTTGGGGGAAATTGGGACCCCTATTCCACTAGCGGGCTCGAGATTTCGCAGAGGTATCGTTGGGAGGATGAATTGAACACCAATTTTGACTTTGATTCTGATCTCAAGAAGATTGAAAAAGCGTTGGAGATTCCGTAGGAGTTCCGTGAGATGAGTTGGCAACTTAGTCCCTTTAGAAGTTCTCTTGGGGGAATTCCAAGTGTAAGTGCCATTGAGCGCTGGCAATCCAAGGCTGAGGCAGCGAAATGTGGCAAGCGCTTATCCATCAAATTCTCGTATGACACTGTTGATAAATCTTTCAAGAAAGTCAAAGTTACTTCGGCAACTACCGAAGTTCGGAGACCGATAGTCCTTGGGATTAAGGCAAGCGGAGCCAAGGTAGGAGGCACCCCGGCCGGATCTAGGAAGGCCGGCAGTGGGGTTGCCGTGATTTCCAAGGGCAGCGGCAAGGCTACCGTTTTGCGAGGAGAGGGAGGCCGTGCGGCTCCTATGGCGTGCCAAGTGGCCGTGTGGTCGAAGGTGCTGCGGTCTGTTGCCTCCGTTGGTGGTCCAAGTGTTTTGGATAATGTTTCTCGTACTGACTTTGATAAACTTCAAGCAGATTATGAGAAAATGAGGAAAGATTATGAATATGTCCGGGTTTCACGCGTTAACCTTGGGCGAGAGAATACTCTGCTGTCACAAAAGCTCCGTTCTCAGGAAGATTGTTATGAGGACTTAGATTCTTTTCAGAAGGAGAACATGTTGCTCAAGAGAGTTACAAGTTGCTAATTCCAAGTCCGATACCTTAGTGAAGGATTTGAATTCTTCCAACCTCTGTGTAGCCGGCTTGGTGGAAAAACTTGAAGATGCAAATGGTATAATTTCTTATTTGAGGGAAAAAATAAAAAAATTTGGAGCTTGAGCCGTATTTGCCCCCTATGTGCCGCCCACAATCTTTGCGACGAGCCGATGTGGAGGCCTGTTATGCGGATAAAACCATCTCTAATCTTCAAAAATCCAAGAAGGAGTTGCAGCAAAGATTGGTTGTTGCTGAATGCTATAAGTCTTAAGTTGAAGATGGTCTCCGTTCTTCGTATGTTGAAGGTTATCTTCATTCCCAAAGTGGTCTTGGCTCGAAGCATTTATTTTATCCCGAAGATCTTACAGGAGCTTTTGAAACATCAAAGGCTTTGATGGAGGAGGCACTTAGGAATCAGAGCGCCTTTGAGGTGTACCCTGCCGCTAATCCTTTGTATCATGATGGAGAGTAGCTTGGATCTCAAAACCCTTCCAACTAGAAGTCTAGCGCATATGAATGTTTTGATTTAGCTTTTTTATTTTTTTAAGCTTTTTTTTTTCTTAGAAATAGCTTCTTGTTTTTTAGCTTAGAAATAGCTTCTTTTTTTTAGCAAAAATTTGAGCATTCAACTTGTGGATTGCCAACTTATTTTTTTGAACCCTTAATAAAAAAATGGATAAACTACATAAAAATACTCAAATTATAGGGGTCATTTCAAGTTCATACCCCAACTATGAAAATTTTCATCTAGGTACTCAAACTATCAAAACACAACATCTAGGTACTCACCGTTAGTAATCTGTTAAAAAAATCTGTTAAGTGCCCAAGTGGCACTTGTGGACCTTTTTTTTAATGCTGATATAGATTCCATGTCAGATAAAAAACAATAATAAAATTTAGTAAAAAATTTAATAAAACCTTAATAAATATTCACTTATAAATAAAAAAAACAAAAAAAAAAAAACAAAGGAGATTTTTGAGCAGGAGATAACGCAATTGCCGAACCATCAATTGGAGGAGGCGATTCGGCGAAGAGTGATTATGTATTTGATGATTCTTTTGGGTACTATTATAGCAGCAGTTTATGGTATTATTATGCTCCAAATACTGGACTTTATTGCTCTGCTGCTTTTGGGATTTGGTCCTTGTTCACGCCAAGCCCGACAAGCTCCGCGACGAGATGCTCGACCTCCATCACGCAGTCGCCTTCGTTCCCCACACCAAGAGCATTGAGAACGTCGAATACGCCGTCACTGCCAGATCCGACCTCTGCATCGTCACCGTCGATCGATGTGTTGACCTACGTGGCGTGGAAGTTGTCTGGTTTCCCCAGCAACCGGGTTTTTGAGTCGGGCACCAATCTAATTCACCCATTTTTTTTTTGGGTCAATTTTATATAATTAATTAATTTTTAATGTTTTATTTATTTATTTTTATTTTTATATTATTTTTTAGCTTGTGTGAAATCCAACTCAGCATATAATTCTAACTCAATAATGACACTTAAGCATTTAACAGTTTGACTAACGGTGGGTACTTAAATGATGTGTTTTGATAGTTTGGGTATCTAGATGAAAATTTTCATAGTTGGGATATGAACTTGAAATGATCCATATAGTTTGGATACTTTTATGTAGTTTATCCTAAAAAAATTCTTAAGTTTTAAGGTAATTCACATTTCCCGTAGTTTTTGGCAGATTTGACCTTTATACGGTATTTTGGCTATTCCGAACTCAATTTAAGTCGGAATTGAGTCATTTCAGTAGGGCTCGAAAGCTGACTTCCATACCTTTCTAATTCCTTTAGCCTTTCTTAAAAAAGTTAAGAATTGAATATTTGCCGATTTTCTGAAGTTAGGTCATATGTGCAGATTCGCAGACTTGACCTCCGCTCAATGATTTATCAATTAATAAATTTTTGGTTCTTGAAATTAGTTGATTTTTATGGGGCTAGAAAGTTAACACCCATATCTTTCCAACGCTATCAAGATTTCTAGAAACGATTAAGAATTTAATTTACGGTGAATTTTGGAAGTGGGTAGTGCGCGCAGGAGTGGCGCCTTTTGCCCTCCTTCACGGTTTTGCACCTATATAATTCATCATTTCTCCGAATTAGCTGTTCTTTATAGCGTTGCGAAGTTAACATCCATAGCTTTCCAATGCCATTGGGTTTGTTCGAAAAAGGTGGAGAATTGGATTACCAAATTAACTCGCAAGATACGCCTTTGCGCAGGATTGAGTTTTTGACCTTGTCTCAATGAAATGGACGTTTCTGATTCGTTACATATCGGATTGGGATGCTGTGGATAGCGTTGAAAAGCTAAGACCTTTAGCTTTCCAATGCCACCTGGCCCTTTCCGTGGGTATGAGTGATGAATCTCGAATTTTTCCTTACAAGTGACGTTTTTTGCACAGAAAAATTCTGACTTGGATGTTTGTCTCAACTTAGATATCCATGAGATGTTTCTAAGTGTTTGGACTTCAAAATTTGCTTCTTTGAAGAAAGCTTGGGTACTTTGCAGGTGCAAAGGTTTCAGTACTTCTTACAGAAGAAGGTTTTTAGGCTTCTATAGAAGAAGACTCGATTGCTTCTATGGAAGAAGGCTTCATTGCTTCTATGGAAGAAGGCTTGATTGCTTCTATGGAAGAAGGCTTAATTGCTTCTTCGGAAGAAGGCTTCATTGCTTCTATGGAAGAAGGCTTCATTGCTTCTACGGAAGAAGGCTTCATTGCTTCTATGGAATAAGGCTTCATTGCTTCTATGGAAGAAGACTTGATTGCTTCTATGGAAGAAGGCTTAATTGCTTCTATGGAATAAGGCTTAATTGCTCAAGCTTATGCTAACATATCTAAATAAAATTGCAAATGAATAATTGTCAGGACCCTTCCCGAATTTTTCCTCGAAACCCGGAAAGAACCCTTATCCCGTCTGACAGCTCTTTTATCTCAAAATTTCAATACCAGAAATACCCTTTATTCTTAAATAATTTTAGTAAACCTTACCGGTTTCCCGACAGAACCTCTGTACTTACTGACCACTCCTACCTGTCAGACGCAGGATAATATACAGGTCAAAGCCAAGACCTCGGAATAGTGGTGGTCCAAATAGGAACACCCTCTGACACCAAATGTCAGTAGGTCAGACCCTGCTGACATCTCTACTGGAATACCACAAGACAACTGACTAGTCAGATATTTGTGAACCAACAATAATTCGTCACTCTGGGTCACCGCCCACACCAATCCACAGACCCGGATGACGAAGTGTTTCCCTAGGCTGATTTATCACATGACAATCATCGTCAAACCATATTAGAGCTGGAAATATCCTCAGCTTTCATATCACATCAGTCGGCATATCCCTAGCCACCAGGGTATCCCTTGGGGTGTGCTAGTCCTGTATCACAACTCTCTATACTATGCATAAATAGCCTCGCGACCCGGCGGAGCCAAAACTCCTCGATGCCAGAGTCGGAGCACTCAACGAACCAACGGAGTAAAACTCTCGATGCTAGTCGAAGAACAGTAACCAATTATATTGAAGGTTCACCGGGTTCACCGCCAATAGCGGATCCTAGTCCCATTTTCTGGTCTTCCTCAAATATATTTATCTTGGAGGTTCACCGGGTTCACCATCAACAGCGGATCCTTACCCCGGCTCCTGGGCCCCCTCAAAACCATATTGTTTATATTGGAGGTTCACCGGGTTCTCCGTCTCAGCGAATCCTTACCCCGGCTCCTGGGCCCCCTCAAAATCGTATTGTTATATTGGAGGTTCACCGGGTTCTCCGTCTCAGCGGATCCTTACCCCGGCTCCTTGGCCTCCTCAAAACCGTATTGTTTATATTGGAGGTTCACTGGGTTCTCCGTCTCAGCGGATCCTTACCCCGACTCCTTGGCCCCCTCAAAACCGTATTGTTTCCAAGAATCAAGCATTTTATAATCACAAATACGATTTAGCTCAAAATCATGGACTCTAATAATTTCCACGTCAAAACAATATCAAAACCGAATCCAACAACCATGCTAATTCTCACAACACACTTTCACTGAATTATTGGAAAACAAATGTCCAGCAGTCATTTATAAATTCCAGGAAATCATTACAACCATACACAACAGTATTTAAATCAAAGATATTTATACATGCATTACAATTTATAAACCAAAAGTCCGCTTACAAACATCATCCAACCCAAAATTCATGGACGCCCTAGCCCAAGGAACACCTGCACAATAATGACCCAACTACCTTGACTTTTCGAGCTCAAAAACCCTCTCCATGGTCAACCATTACCGCTGGGATTGCCTAACCGGGCTCTAAACGAACTCCTATGGCCTCGAAACCAACAAAATCTGATCCGGAACGTCCCAAAACCCTAGTCACGCGCCGCCATGACTTCGGGAACAGTCCCACGAGCCGCCACGCGCCACCGGAAGGTCAGAACACGCGCTCACGCGCCGCCACGCGCCCTCACACGCCGGTCACGCTCCTGCTACAGTGTTCACGCGCCTGGACCGGTCCAACCCGGCCCAGCTCGACCTGACCTGTTCCAACTCGACTCAACTCGACTGGTTCACTCAACCCGACCGGTTCACTCAACCCGACCGATTTACACGACCCGACCGATTTACTCAACCCGACCCGATCTGACCCGACTCGATCGGTCGCCGGAGAAGATGACCGGCAGCCGCCGTCTGGTTTCGCCGGAATCCTCCATTTCCGGCCGAAACTTCAATCTTTCGTAACTTCCTCAAAACTCAACCATTTTTCACAAATTTTATGTCTAAATCTATCTATTCAAACCCAGGAATCCAAATATGACCTCAAAACATCAAACACGTATCTGTGATAGCCGAAAAATCGATCGAAAGATCCGAAACTTCTTATACTCGGTTCGACTTCCCCCGTGGTCCTCTCCTTCGATGGTTGGTATGGTTGTGATCGTGGGAAGGAGTAGAATACGATTTGTGGAATAGAAATGGAAGTCTTGGCCTTGAATCAAATTTGGAATTTGTGGGTTTTGAGTGTGAAAGTCGCACACGGGTTCGATGGTTTTGGGATAAAATGGGTGGTTCTCCCAGAGAGAGATCATAATGAGATGATAATCTCCAGATGTAACAATGATTTGGGTTAAAAATATCTACCCCAAGTCAAAATTTACCAAAATGCCCTTACACGTCTAGACCCATAACTTTCATCCACGAACTCCGTTTTCTGCGTGCCGCCTGTCTACGAACTCGTAAGTTCGAGACCTACGCAACGGTACTCGAAACACCACCTAATAAGTTTCGAAACAAAACTTGATTTTCAGGCTCTTTACCGACCAAGGGTAAAATCGTCATATTCTCAAAATAATTAAATTTCTGGTCCAGGTCGTTACAATAATTTTATTGATGATTTAAATTAAAAGTGCATAAAGCTTGAAATAAAAGTTCGCACGGGACCAATTTCTTTTAGGCATGACACCATTCTTGGTGGGCTAAGCATGACCTTAGCTTACACGTAGTATTTCCTCAAGTGGTGAGCATTCATGGAACCACTCACCAATTTTCCGTCCATGATTTCCAAAACTCAACTTCCTTTCCCGCCTACTTGGTAGATGCGGTAAGGACCTTCCCAAGAGGATTTTAGTTTTTGGTAACTAGTTTGATTCGGAGTTGCGAACCTCTTTTTGAGGACAAGATCTCCTAGGAGAAAATTCCGAATTTTGGCTTTCTTGTTGTAGAAATTTTGAACTTGTTGTTGATAGTTCGATATGCGCTTGATTACTTGTTCTTGGAGTTCTTCACTTAAGTCGAGTGAAGTTTTGAGGTTTACAGAATTGATAACAGGGTCATCAAGTTTGGTAAATGGCGCAGGTACGACTACATGTGGGGGAATGACAGCATTGGTGCCGAAGGCCAAAGTGAATGGTGATTCACCGGTAACACGACATGGAGTAGTGCGGTAGGCCCATAAGGTGTCGTCCAGGTGCTCCTCCCATAGTCCCTTCTTGTCGTCAAGTCGCTTTTTGATGCAATCCAAAATAGTTTTGTTGGATGCCTCAGCTTGGCCGTTCCCTTGAGGATAGTACGCCATGGAAGTAAAATGTTTTATCTTCCATGATTCGAAGAATTCTCTAATCGCAGTGGCAGTGAACTGAGTTCCATTGTCCGTCACAATGACTTTAGGAAGTCCGAATCGACATATGATCTGACTCTAGACGAACTTCTGTACGTCAGCTTGGGTGATGGTAGCTAAGGCTCTAGCTTTCACCCATCTGGTGAAGTAGTCGGTGGCGATGATTAAGTACTTCCGATTTGGCACCGGGGTGCTGGGCAAGGGTCCTACGATGTCTATGCCCCATTGGATGAATAGCCATGGGCTCATTTGTGCATGAGGCTCCTCGTGTGGTGCCAACTGGCTTGGCTTGAACCTTTTCCATTTGTCGCATGCTCGAGCGTACTTTAATGCGTCTTGGTGTAGAGTTGGCCAATAGAATCCAGCGCTAAGTGTCTTTTGCGCTAGTGACCTTCCTCCTGGATGATTGCTGCATTGGCCTTCGTGAATTTCAGTCAAAACTTTAAGTATTTCTGGATGTTTCACATATTGTAAGTTTGTTCCAATAAAGCTTCGACGAAAAAGTTGCCCCCTATCGACGTAGTATTGCGGGACCTTCATTAGAACTTTGTAGGCTTCAAGTCGATTATCAAGTAGTGTTTCATTTTCCAAGTAGTTGATGAACGGGTCTTGCCAACTAGGAGAAGGGTCCACTTGCCTGACTTCGACTTCCTTGACGTATATATGCTGCATTGTTCTAGGTACTCAATCGGGATTGAGCGTTTGAACCGATAGTCAAGTGATGAGGCCAAGTTGGCTAGTGCATCAGCTTGCGCATTTTCGACTCTTGGAAGCTGGTGGAAAGTGAAGGCTTTGAAGCTTGCGATTAATTCCTGGACTTTGTTGTTGTATTGAAGCATCCTTGCATTGCGCGCCGCGTATTCGCCAGTGGATTGGTTAGTGATTAACTGTGAGTCAAAATGAATTTCAATCTTCTTGACTCCCAACTCCTTGGCGAGTATTAATCTGCAGATTAATGCTTCATATTCAACTTCGTTATTAGAAACTTTTAATCCGAATTGGATTGACTGTTCCAGCATTGATCTGTCAGGAGTGATGATGACAATTCTGGCTCCTGCTCCGCATCGAATGGAGGAACCATTGACGAAAAGTTTCCAAATGGGGTATGCCCCTTGATTCTGCGGCAAAGGGGGACTGGCGGCCAAGGAGGCGTCGGCCAGCCCCTTGCCATGGCCCTTATAGGAGGTGAATTCAGCAACGAAGTCTACCAGTGCTTGTCCCTTAACGGCAGTCCTTGGGCGATAGAGTAAGTCATGTTGACTAAGTTCCATTGCCTACTTCATTATCCGTGTAGATGCATCGGGTGCATGGAGAAGTGACCGTAGTGGATAATCTATCATGACGATCACCCGGTGAGCTTGAAAGTAGGGCCTTAGCTATTTGGTGGTGACCAAGAGTACTAGGATTAACTTTTCAAGTTTAGGGTATCGCGTCTCGGCGTCTATGAGAGCCTTCGAAGTGTAGACGACCGGAAGTTGGACTCCTTGCTATTCTCGGACAAGTGATGAGCTTATGGCCATGTCTGAGACTCTGAGGTAGAGGTAGAGACCTTCGTCGTCTTTAGGCTTCAATAGGAGCACAGGTGAAGTTAAGTACATTTTTAGGTCTTGGAAGGCCTTTTCACAACTTTCATCCCACTTGTCCTTTGAAGCCTTCTTAAGTGTCTGGAAGAAGGGTCGACACCGGTCTGTTGCTTTCGACAAAAATCGATTCAAAGCCGCGGCACGGCCGGTGAGACTTTGAATTTCTTTTAGAGTCGAAGGTGACTTCATGTCTATGATTGCTTTGATTTGCTTCGGATTGGCCTCGATTCCTTGTTGGGTGACAAGGTAACCAAGAAACTTTCCAGCCCCCACACCAAAAGTACACTTGATGGGATTGAGTTTCATTTTATATTTCCTTAACAAATCAAAGGTTTTTGTCAAGTTAGCGATATGATCGCTGTGTTTTTCTCCTTTGACCCTGATGTCGTCGATGTAAACTTCCATGGACTTGCCGATGAGATCCTTGAAGATTCGATTGACAAGTCGTTGATAGGTGGCGCCTGCATTCTTTAAGCCAAATGGCATGACTTTGTAGTAGTAAACTCCTCGTTCGAAGACAAAAGCAGTTTTGTCTCGATCCTTCTCGTACATGAAGATTTGGTTGTAACCCGAATATGCATCGAGAAAGTTGAGCAACTCTTTTCCGACGGTGGATTCCAATAAAAGATCTATCCGCAACAAAGGATAGCTGTCTTTTGGATAGGCAAGGTTCAGATCGGTGTAATCGACGCAGACCCTCCATCGTCCTTTTTTTTTGTTCTTGACAAGTACTACGTTGGCTAACCATTCAGAGTGCGGGACTTCTTCGATGGAGCCTGCAGCAAGTAACTTGTCAATTTTTGCCTGGATGGTGGCAACCTTCTCGGGAGAGACATTGCATCTCTTTTGCTTGACTGGTTTATGATTCGTATTGACGCGCAACTTATGGCAAGCGATGGCATGATCAATTCCAGGCATATCGGATGGTGACCAAGTAAAAAGGCCAATGCGTGCATGCCTTTCCGGGATTTGTGGGTCAAGTTGAATGAGAATCACGTCGTCTTCCAGTTTCCAACCCTCGAGTTTGGGGGGTTCTTCGAAGACTTCGGGATCTTGACCCACAATTAGTTGCTATTTAGGAAGCAAAATGGGGATTTTGTCCCCACCAATGGCATCTGCTGGGGGGATGAACTCCGCTCATTTGACTTCCCTCAGTCCTTTAGCGAGGCACCGTCGGGAAATTGCTTGATCTCCCTTTATCTCTCTAATTCCTCCTCCAGGGATCGGGAATCGAATTTTTTGATAAAGGCTAGAAGAGTTAGCCAAGATTTTGTGCATCTATGGTCATCCCAAAATGCCGTTGTAGGGCGAGTATTCATCCACTACATAGAATGTTTGAGACGAGACAATGGGTGGCGAGTGGACGTCAAGTTGGAGAGTTCCGACGGTCATGCTGGTGGAGCCGTTGAAACCCGCAACGGGATTGCCTTCTTCGTAATGAAGTTTTCCAATCCCATTTTACGCACTGTTTCCAAGTTGAGGAGATTTGCAGTGTTTCCTTCGTCCACGAGAATTCGATCAACGTGCGCCTGGGTGATTTGGATTGAAATGACGAGTGCATCGTCGTGGGGCTAGTAGAGGCCAACTTTGTCCTTGAGGGAGAACCCGATGAAGACGTCGTTAGTGACCCCAGAGGTGGCAGAGGAGTGGGAGACTTGGGCGATGGCCAAAGCATCTCGAACTTTCCTCCTCTTGTGCTTGGAGGTGATTCCTAGCAACTCCAATTCGATGATGATTGTGTTAATACGAATCGCCTTAAAGGGTGGCTCCTTAGGGCTCTTGTCTGCATCGCATTCTGCAGCCTTTCCGGTGATGTACTAGGTGCAATGTCCCTCCTTAATAAGATGTAGGAGCTATTTTTTGAAGGTTTTACAAGTGTTAATGGTATGACCATAACAATCATGGTAGAAACACCATTTTGTCTTGTCTGCCTTCTCATGATCGCCTTTGACGGGTTCTGGTCTTTTGAACAAGGGTTTTTCCTTGATCTCGTTGTAGATCTAGCTAATGGGCACACCGAAGTGTGGATTCTGCTTTCCAGTGGATGGGGCTCCAAAAGATCGATTAGTTTTTCACTTGTTGGATTTCTCAGAGGGTGCTTTGGAGGTGGCGTCACCCTTGGTGGGTTTTTGACCATCTTGGCATTCTCTGTGGTGCGTGCTGATATCTTTTGGTATTCCCAAGAGGCGTGGCGCTCCGCTAGGGAAAGCATCTTGGTAAAGGTGCGGGGGTTGTTCATCACAATGTCGCCGTAGAGTTAGCTATCCAGGGGTAGCCCTTGTTTGAAGGTGATTGCAGCGACAAGGTCACTGCAACCTACGATGCGGGATTTCTCCTCGTAGAACCTTCGGATGTACTGGCGAAGGGACTCCTTGGATCTCTTTCTAACGGAGAAGAGATGATCGTCTTTTACTTCAACAGTGTTAAGTTGTTAATACTCCTTCACAAACGTGAGTGCTAGTTCATCGAATAAGGCAATGGATCTTCGGGGAAAATGGTTAAACCAAGTCATTGCTCTCCTTGAAGTGAAGCTTGAAACACCTTGCACATAAGTGCCTCGTTGTGCCGATGTCGCACCATAACGCTGTGATCGTAATCGATGTATTTCATCAGATATGAAGTTCCTTTAAACTGAGTAAAGTTCAGAGTAGAAAATCAATGCGGAAACGGTTCATTCTCAATTCACGGAATGAATTGAGAAGTTGAAGAAGTTCCAAGTTGACGGCGCAAGTCTTCCTCCAAATTTTTGTCGCGTTGGACCCTTGAATTCATTGGTCTAACATTCTTCTCACATCGTTAGCGTGAAGTTGATCTCGATGAAGGGAATGAGCTCGGCGGCCATGGTGGCGCCAACTCCCCTACGTCGTGGAGTCCGAGGCGGAATGTGACGGTGTGTATGTCCTATCCTCGCCGCCTCGGTCTGCTGATCTTCTAGAGTTAGCACCGACTCGTCTGTTTGAACGAGTTTGAGTACTCCAAGAGGTTGCACGTCGGGAGGAGTTTTGGTGGGGGATTCTATCTTGAGAATGGTCGACAAGCCATCCTCCCAATCAGTCATGAACCGATTTCCTCCGATGGTGACGATAGTTTTCGGCAGGTGAATAACTTTCGTCAGTGGAATCGCCAAGGGTGACCCCTCGCGACACATAATGGCTTCGAACAGGGTCCTTTCCGTGTCTACGAGGGGCATTTCCTTGAGGATTTCGTGAATTGGCACGTCTTCCCATCTTTTGTGAAGTGCTTCCTTCGCCCCAAGTATTATTGCAGAAGTTCTGCTTGAATTTGAACTTGGTTACTGAGTCGGGCCACCTGTCGCGATAAACTAGCGCGTGAAGGCAATATTCGTGAAGTATGGCGGGTGTTGTGGCATGATTCCCTTGTCGAGTGGCCCGTGGGTTCCCTTCCTTCACGATTGTTATGATTTCTGGTGGCGCGGAGCTTGTCCAAAATTAATCTCAAGTCTTCGTTAGCATGGTGAGATGCTTCTCCCACGAATCGATCGTTAGTTCGCTGAAATTGAGTGTGAACTTCTAGCTCCAGAGTTAGCGCGCCAAATCCAGACATAACCAGAGACGGATGTCCTTGGGTGTTAAATTGCGATGTAGGCACACCATGGGTCATGGGCCCGTGAAGAACGATTGCCCAACAAATGGGCCGGCCGAATTGGACATTTGTCCAAAGGCGGCGGCGTGGAGGTCACTGGGCAGAAGGGCGGTGTGACCGGCCACAACCTGCGCGTCCCTGGCTCTTCCGGTGATGGAGTGATGTGGCAAGTCGCACCGACTCCTTCGACGATAGCATGACGCTGTGAGCGGGCCCCGGCTCCTCCCTGGGTTGCAACAAATTTGCCGTGTGGTGCGGCATGCTTTAGAACGACGTCGGTGAAGCTCCGACTGGCGGTGACGGCATGCGACCCAGTCGGCCCCATGCCTTAGGGTCCAGTGTGGTCTCCATATGGAGCATGCGGTGGCATGTTCCCCTCCTTGCAGTCGGCGGCGTGTCCTTCCCCTTAGGAAAGGTTCGTCTCGCGGGATCTTGTGGCTTGTTTTGTTCTTTCCATTATTCAAAGATTTTTTGATGAATAAAAGCAAAAACAAATATTTTGATGGAAAAGTAAGAACTTTTGGATCGAAGAGCAAGCTTTGAGAATTTCTCAAATCGGCTCTCAATGAAAGCACCAGATGTTGATGCAAAAATCGTCCGGATAGAAATTGACCCTTTAATCTCTACACACACAGAAAACACCTGAGGTTAAGGTTGAATCCCTAGCTGGGGGTGCAATCAAGAACGTTCTGATGTCTAAGTCAGCTTAATCGTAGAGAGAAAACTAAAAAGCTAATTATGAGAATAATTATGAGGTACCCGAGTTGTCAGGAGATGTCTTCTATTCATAGTGGAGACTTGGGGATCTTCAGAGCTTCTGATTGGTTGAAGGAGTTTGCAATCAATAAGTAATCCTAGTTAGGAAAGACTTAGGATTGACTTTTAATAATAAATAATTCGCATGGAAGTTATTTATTATAAGTAGGAAAAAAAGTTCTAAATAAATAAGTAATCTTTTTTGGAAAAGAAGTTTACTTATTAATTGAATTCTTATTGAATAAGGATCTCAAGAAGATGTCTTATTATGATGATATAATTACCTATTAATTAATATATTCAGCTGGTATATATATTTAATTAATGTGTAGTAATTACATTCCAATAAGACTTCATCATGGGCAAAGTTGTCATTATATAAATTATGGGACACATGTCAGCTCCATAATTTTTGGACGAATTATGGTTCTACATTTGGTTTTCAGGTTGGTTCAGATTTTGGATTAAAAATTCAAACTTATTGAATGGTGAGGATATATTTTTGTGAAATTGTTATGTAGTGACACACTTATGCAAATATGCTTCTCTCTAATATTTAATATGGCCGCAAAAGAAAATAAAAAATGAAAAATAAAATAAAATCCTCTACCGTTCTAAATGAATAAACCCCCTAAAAATTCAATGGCTTATTACTCAAAATGCACCCCGAACAGGACATTGAGACTCAATTTGCTCCCCGACGCAAAATCGTAACAATGTGCTCCCAGAACCCCAGTTTTGTCAGCTCCGTTGCACCAAAAGTTATAATTTGTTACTAACGCTGTTAAAAGTGCTGATGTGGCAGTAATATTACAAAAATTATAAAGGAAATTAAGACATTTGATGTATTTTATATTAAACAAAATTTTAAAAATTAAAACAAATCTCAAAATTAAAACAAACTCATCCCCTCTCTCTCCACGACTCCATCTTCGTCTCCCTCATTCTCTACGACGCAACTACGAGCAGCACCACCCACCGTCGCCCTCCACTGCGACCAAGACCAGCCAAGACATCTCGCCCAAACAAACCCCCTCACTCACAAGAACCCTTCATTGCCTCATCAGCCGTCTACTTCCATCGTAGGGGACAAAAAATAGCCGAGAAGCCCAGAGATCCTCGTCGTCTCCGACGATCACTCTGGTCTAATCAGGCCGCGAGACCAACTCCAAAAGGTTCGTTTGGGACAAGATGAATCTAACCCTACCATTCTTCACGGCCAACGAGACTCGTAGCTTGCGAATTAAGCGTTGAAGCTCGACGGTGTTCAAAGGCTTCCGACAATTTATTGCGCATTTCAGGTATAAGAGGATCAATTTCAATTTTTAGAGTGAGAAAGGAAGTGAATTTTAGAGAGATAGAGCGTGCGAGTTGTAGAAAGATCGGAAAATGCAGAGACGGAGTCCTCTGAAGCACCGACACAATGGGACTTCGCTGCTGCCTCTTGGGATGGATTGGAGTACTCCACCGCGGAAATGGGTTCGTTTTCTTTAGCTCTTTTTCAATTGCATTCATTTCAAGTTCCTAATTTTGAATTACATTGTCGTTGAGTTTGTAAATAGAGCTTACCACTTACTTCGTCTACCCTCTGGTCTGCAATTGTCCAATTCAAGCTCAATACGTTCTAATTTAAGCTTTTAATGACTAGTTTGAGGTTAATTTGGGTGTGGGATTTTGCTGTTTTTGTCCCTCAAATTGTGGGAGGTCCAGTTTTGGTAGAGTTTGGTTTGTTGAATCCAAGGTAGAATCATCGAAAATCGAAGAAGAAAATGATGAATACCATCTGGCGGCAGAAAGTGAGGAGGAGAAAAGAGGAGAGAGGAGGATGAGAGTAAAGTGAAGGAGCGGGTGTATTTGCAGAAAATATTGGGTGGGCGGGCGGTGGGCATAGGAATGTGTTAAGAAACCTAGATGGTGTTCATCATCTTCTTCTTCATTTTTTTTTTTTTTTTAATATTTAATTTTAATATTTTGCTATAAAATGAATAAAACATCTAATCTATTGCTGCCACGTAAGCATCTTAAACAAAATTTGTAACACTGTTAACTTTTGGTGCAATGAAGCTGACAGAACAGGGATTCTAAGAGCATAATCTTACGATTTCGCGTTCGTTGAACAAATAGAACCCCAGTGTCCTGTTCGAAGTGCATTTTGAGTAATAAGTCAAATTCAATTTACAGAGACCATCGAGAGGAGAGGAGAGGAAATTTGGAGTTCATCCAAATAGCTATTGTCACTGTTGAAACTCCGTACAAATCACAAAATATCAAAAGAGAAAATTATATACAAAACAAAGGGAGGAAGCAGAAAGAAAAAATAGCCGCACTTGATATTGATGAGAAAGGGGACGACGCAGGTCGGACGCTTTAGCAGCTGAATACCCCAAGACAGAGCACAGATAGTAAGACAACCTCTGCAAATCTATGTTCGATATCATTCTCATCCCACCATTCTTTTCATCTTTTTTTCTTCTTGCGTTGTCTATTATTTTGCTGCAGATTTGGTGTTTTTTGTGTTGCAATTAGGTTAAATCTCTGGTGGGTGTTTGTCTTTTCTGGTTTTTATATGAGATTTGCGAAGTGGGTGTTGCCTGCTTACCTATTTTATCTGGAATTTCGTTTTGTTGCTTCCATTTTATATGGTAGGTGTAGAAATTTCTTGTTCTGGTTTTTTATTTATGATTAGGGTATCTGATATTTACACATTTTTCTGTTATTTTATGAAATGGGTTATATAGTTTTCTGATCTATGAAGTTGGGTTTCTGGAGGAATCTATGGTTTCCAAAGTGGGATTTGATTGTAGTTTCACAAAAATTTAATGGCCAGGGTAATTTATTATTGAGCTCTTTATTATTTGTTATGATCTCTACGACTGCTGCTGTATTTTTGTTATTATCAATCTCCTTGTTCTCTTTAGATGATGTGATCGTATTCTCGTTGTTGATGATGAAAGCTGTAAAAGATTCTCCTTTTCATTCTCCTCTCAGCAAGCACTTAAGCTTTCTTGTTCTCTTTATAGGATCCTTCTACCTTCATCTGAGATAGAACTAGTTTAGTTTTGGGTCTTCTTTCTTATCCTTTCTGGTCAAGTTATGCTTGTATTCAAATCTGTATCACTTCCAATTCTGGTTTGTGGTATGAAATGGGTCTAAGAGCGGTTCTTTTTCATGCTTCTGTAACATATAGGTAGAGATAGAGATTGTTCATCTTCATTCTGGTATATATTGGTTGGTCTAGATGGATCCAATGGCTGAAGAGCAAATAGATTATGGAGAGGAGGAATATGGAGGGACTCAGAAGCTTCAGTATCAGGGAAGCGGAGCCATCTCTGCACTTGCAGATGAAGAACCGATGGCTGAAGATGATGAGTATGACGATCTCTATAATGATGTTAATGTTGGAGAGGGCTTCTTGCAGATGCATCGGTCTGAGCCACCACTGCAACCAGGTAGTGTTGGCAATGGAGGGCTCCAAGCACAGAAAAATGGTGTTCCGGAACCAAGAGTTCAAGCTGGTGTCTCTCAGGAACTAAAGATTCCTGGGGTTTCAGTTGAAGGGAAGTATTCTGGTGCTGGGGCCCAGTTTCAGGAGCAGAAGGGTCAGCCAGCAGTGGCGAAGGAGCAAGAACTTGGGTCAACAGGATATGTGGGCGGGGTTTCTGCATCACAAATGGGGAGGGTTAGGGAGATTACTCATGATACTCAAGTCAGACACATGGGGTTTCAGGGGTCGACAGCTATGCCCCCAAATATTGCTGTTGATTCTTCTGATATTACTGGAAAAACTGCTGACGAGCCTGTTCCGTCTCTGAATTCTGGCCCTGTTGGTACTTTAGGAGTTACACAGATGCCAACTAATCAAATGAGTATCACGGTAAATGTTAATCGTCCAATGGTTAATGAAAACCAAATCCGGCCACCAATTGAGAATGGTTCTGCCATGCTGTTTGTGGGGGAACTACATTGGTGGACAACTGATGCAGAGATTGAGAATGTTTTATCTCAGTATGGGAGGGTCAAGGAAATTAAGTTTTTTGACGAGAGAGCAAGTGGTAAATCCAAAGGTTATTGTCAGGTTGAGTTTTATGATCCAGCTGCTGCGACTGCATGCAAAGAAGGAATGGATGGCTATCTTTTCAATGGGAGAGCTTGTGTTGTTGCTTTTGCTTCTCCCCAAACTTTGAAGCAGATGGGAGCTTCGTATTTGAGCAAATCCCAAGGCCAGACTCAATCTCAGCAACCAGGAAGAAGGCCCATGAACGAGGGTGTTGGGAGGGGTGGAGCTGTGAATTTTCAAACTGGAGACACCGGTGGGAGGAATTTCGGAAGGGGTGGATGGGGACGAGGTGGACAGGGAGTTAGAGGTCCTGGAGGTGGAGGACAAATTAGGGGAAGAGGAGGGCCTATGGGTGCAAAGAACATGCCTGGAAACCCTGCTGGCGTTGGAACTGGTCCTAATGGAGGAGGCTATGGACAAGGCCTTGCAGGTCCTGGATATGGCGGTCCTGTAGGAGGTATGATGAATCCACAGGGTATGATGGGTTCTGGATTTGATCCATCATATATGGGTCGAGGAGGAGGTTATGGAGGGTTTCCAGGTCCTGCTTTTCCCGGAATGCTTCCTCAATTTCATGCTGTTAATACCATGGGACTTGCTGGGGTGGCTCCTCATGTAAACCCAGCTTTCTTTGGCAGGGGAATGGCAACTAATGGGATGGGAATGATGGGGTCTTCTGGAATGGATGGGCATCATGCAGGGATGTGGAATGACCCAAGCATGGGTGCATGGGGAGGAGAAGAACATGGTCGAAGGACTAGGGAGTCAAGTTATGGTGGTGAAGATGGTGCGTCGGAACATGGGTATGGAGAGGCCAATCATGAAAAGGGAGCGAGGTCAAGTGCTGCACCAAGGGAAAGAGAACGGGGATCTGAGCGTGACTGGTCAGGAAACTCTGAGAGGAGGCATCGTGATGAGAGGGAACAAGATTGGGACAGGTCTGAAAGAGCGGAGCACAGGGAGCACCGATACAAAGAAGAAAAAGATAGTTACCGAGACCATCGACACAGAGAGCGTGAGCGTGATGCAGGCTATGAGGATGATTGGGACAGGGGTCAGTCTTCCTCTAGACCTCGGAGCAGATCCAAAGCAGTTCCCGAAGATGATCATCGGTCTCGATCGAGGGATGTTGATTACAGGAAGAGGAGACGATTGCCATCTGAGTGATGCAATTAGCCATATATCCTTTTTTCGCTCGTCTTTGAGACAGCAAAATATCAGTGCTGACCTTAGTATGTTTTTCCGTGGATACCAACAGTGAATCGGCATTCTTCTTCTGGGTTTCGATGGCCCCACTTGCAATGCGAACATGCCTTCTTTTGGGAGAAGTAAGTTTACCAGCATGCATAGGAGGGAAGGATCGGTTCCCCCTTGCTTTTATACTGCTTTCTACAGAACATTTAGCTGTGGCAATTAATATTTGTGTGCTTAAAACAATTAGTAACTTATGAGTAGCTTATCAACGAAGATATAGCTGTGGGGGTTTGGCGACTCATTTCCTGCAGCTTTTATCTAGTTGGTTTAATAACCATGCTACACAATCTTTCTTAAAGACAATTGCTTTCTTGGCTTTGTGATATTTGTAGTTTGAAAACTTCTTGTGTTGTATTGTATTGCGGATAGGTTTTCTCCTTCTAGATTATGTTATCTTTATGCTTGATCTTAGCCAAAACGTTTAGAAAGATGAAAATAAATGATTGTTTCTGTTCTTTTTTTTAGCATTTAACTGATGATATCTATAACTGTGTAGGAATGATTGAAAATATACTTGGGGTTTTACTCTTGTATTTTGATTGTCCGTGTGTTGTAGAATTAGATATTGCACAATGGTATGAGTGCTGCCAATTTTGATGTGCTATGTTTCAACATCTTCTTGCTTTTGTTATTTTTCTATTAAAGTGGCAGCAATAGATTATGAGGTGGTGTCTTGAAAGTTATTTCTTTGATGTCTATTGACATGCGGGTTTTCTTTTAATCATCATATTCAGGGAGTAGAGTCGGCAACTCCTTTTCATGATTGAATCTACCTGTGCTGGTCACTTGGTGGAAGATGTGTTACATGGATGCGTTTTCAAGTGTGCAAAAGAAGCCATTGAGTTTTTTCAATTTCACCTTATTTTTGTTGAAGTTCCAACTATACCTGAATGTCTTTGTGTAATGGTAGACCTGTTTGTATTAGGTCCAAATGTAAAGCCCTCTTTTGTCTTTAGGACTGTATTAGGGTTACCAATGAGCTTGTAAAAGTCTTGTACTGAATTTGATGTGCTTAGTTGTACATATTCAGTGTGTTGTAACTGTAGTTGTCTTCTCTATGCATGAGGGATCAGGGTTGAGTCATTTATACTTTGTACCAAGAAACCGTTGTGCTAAATTGTAATTAGTCGGAGTGGGATTTTTAAAACCCAGTTTCTGTTGAAGCAACATCCTGTAAAGAATCTTACTTTTCGTGTATAATGTAACTGTGAGGTGTAATTGGGTTTAGGGGTTCTGAGTTGCACTTTAAATGAGTTGGGACTGAAACACTTGTTTAAGCTAGCTAGGGTTTGTTTCTCTGTTCTTGGAGACTGATGCGGTGCTCCTTCCTCATGTATATTTTTCACTTGGGCTTTATCTTCTGTAGCTTTTTCCTGGATAGACAAATTGTCAACAATGTATTTTAGAATTTCGGTGTTGAGTCATGTTAGTATTGTACTTATTGTATGAGAAGCTGCATCATTCTTGAAGGAGACGGCCATTGGAAGCCACTTGCTTTACATGTCTTCCTGATGGCAGGTCTACTTGCTTAATTAAGCCTTTAAAGATTGTGCTTTGCTGGAATCTCCATCACATAGTCTTTTTGCTGTATCTTAATTTGCTGTATCTTAATGGTTTCGTTTCTTTTTTTGTGAAAGCGGAAAGACGCATTTCATTTCATTTCAGATGTATAGCCGTTTGAAATTTGATATTCACAGTTTATGTTGGAAGGTGACTCTTAGCTGCAAGCCTGCAACTGTTAATTGGATGGACAAAAGTTGTTCATAGATGATTTTACATGTCTCTTACTTGTGTTTGAACTTTGAACTGCATTATGTGACCTGGTGGCTGTATCTTTTGTTTCTCTTATAAGTAAGCTGTGCCGCTTCGATGTCGATTATTGCTGTCTTCTTTTGTAATTTCTTAGCTGCAGGTTGGATTGTTATGTTGGAACTACAAAATTAACTTTGTTTTCGTTGTCTTGTCTGCTTGATTTAATTGCAGAAATTCTTCGTCCTGTTGATAGTAATATAGGCTCAATTGTTGACATTGTCCTTAAACTATATACAAGTTTTATTTGGTCCCAGCACTTCAGCATTAGTGTTTGTGATCCCTGAAATATATATTTAGCTACATGGATTATCCTTATGTTCATTTTTTCATTTCTGTCAACGCGAAGGGTTTAGTTGTCTTATTTTCCATGATTTGGGATCTATATTGGCCAATTAACAAATTTCTCTCTTAAAAATGTCAATTTTCCCGGTCAAGAGGGTCAATTTTCTCGCACAAAAAACTGAAATATGGTATACTCGGGAGATGTTTGTTAATTAGCGGGTATATTATACTCAGATAATAGAAAAGACGGCTTTATCTTTAATTTTGACGTTTGTCATACAAATGTTAATATTGAATTTCTTAAATTTTAACAAAAAGAGTTCATAAACGAAACTTAAAAGTTCGTATAATTCATGGCTGACAATCATTTTTTTTTGGGTCTGACATGACTCGCACTCATCGAGTCTAATAATTTAATAGGAAAGCATTTGGAGGAATTTCCAAAGCAAGTATCACTTGAATGAAAGTACTTCTAAGGCAGAGTAAGGCGAGGATGTGATTGTACGGCCTAATCATTTCCCTTATGCTGCACCTTCAAGCAATCCCGAAATTGAATGTATTGAACAAACTTATTTTTGAACATCAATCAATTAATGTTTCGTGTATTCATCAGTAAAACTAAAATTCTAAAAAGAAAATTACAAGCAGGAGTTCAAGCTAGCTTCTAGTGCCATTACAATTTACAAAGAGGAGAAGAAAACTTTAGCTCATCATAATCTTAACATTTTAATCCCCATTCGAGCATTTCTACAGTTATTAAATTTATCGAAAAAATTGAACGATGTAGATGATATAACAATGTTTATTTATTCAAATTTAAGCTCATTCTCAATTTCGTTTATTTCTCATATGTAAGAATAATGATACATACGTGATAAGTGATTAAAATGTCTCAAATTTGGTGAGCCTACCATGTCATTATTGATATTTATATACTATGCATTGCATTTGCATGCATATGTATGGGGCTTAGAAAAACAATGAGGCAGCGACTGCAGCGGCAACAGCTGTTCCGGCAGACAGCTGTCCGACGATGGCAGCACTTGGCTTAGGACCCTCAGCAGTTCCAGTACCAATAGACCCAAATGTTGAGTCAGAGACAGGTCCACCAACAGAGCCGGCGGAAACAGAGTCGGTAGCACCGTCGCCGGGGGAAGGAGCTACGGTACTGTCAGCACCACCAACGGTTCCAACTTCGTTATTGTCCGCAGCAGCGCCCACTGGTCCTGCCTCAGGTACACCACTGAAAGTTGGGAGACCAGGTTTGGTGGCGGCGGCGCTGAGGCTGGGGGCGTCGGCGGCGAATGCCAAGCCCACGGTAGCCAATAGAAGGAGAGCCATAATGGTAACTTGTTGGCGGGCCATAATTTTGATTAAAAAGGGTAAATTTCGGCGCGCAGTTGGTTCCCTTTTGGTGGGTTTTGAGAAACACTGCAGGCTTATGGAGATTAGGTGATGGCGGGTGACAAATGTATTTATATACGATTTAGGGCGGAGGAGATTGGTGGGCGTGGCGAGCGTTTCGGAGTGGAGCTAGGAAAGCCATCGGTGGCGCAGTTTGTTTGTTATGGGCTAATTTAGTTGACAATTCCGTTATTTCAGTTTAAAAAAAGGAAATTGGTCCCATTATCATAAAAAATAAGGTTTATTACTCAAAATAACATCGAATACGACATTGAGTCTCAATTTACACACTGAATACGAAATCGTGTCAATTTGTACCAAGAACTAGTGTTCTGTCAGCGCCGTTGCACCAAACATTAAAGTTTGTTGCTAACGCTGTTAAAAGTGCTGATGTGGCAGTAATATTACAAAATTTGTATGAACAATTAAGATATTTGTTATATTTTATTAACTTTTATATTAAAATTTTTTTTTTAATTAAAACTAACTTTACTTCCCCAACCCACCCGACAGCCCACCGCCCGCCCACCTAACCCTTCTGCTATTCTAATTCTTCTTTCTTTTGATTCTTCTCGCCCTGCACCAGCCTTATACCTTCCTCCATCTACATCTCACTATCTCACTCAATTTTCCATCTCCAAACTTTGCCCTAGAATTCTACAACCAACAAAAAAAAACAAGAAGAAGAGGAAAGTGGGTTTCTATAGCTTTAGGTCCCAAATCCACCTCATTTTCTTTCTCCAATTCCTCTTGTCTTCAAGAGAGCACACAAAAAGATTTCATTCATTTCTTCAGATTTTTTCCCTTTTTTCCTTCTTTTTTTTAATGATGAATTTTGGGTTATCATCATCTTCTCCATCTTCATCTTCTTCTTCTCACTACAACAAAAGCAGCAGCACCACTGCCACGATAGCAATCTTGCACCGTCGTCTCTCTTCATCCACCACGGCCCGACACAAAGCTCGAGCTCATGGATTTGGGTCGGGTAGGTCGAGTTGGTTTGAATTTGGGTCGCAGGTGGGTTGGATTTGGGTCGCAGGTGGGTTGGATTTGGGTTGCAGGTGGTGGCTGGTTTCTGAGAATGGGGAAGTTTCTGATAAGGATTTGGTGCCCAATAGGAGTGGCTGGTTTCCGAGAAGGATTTATGTGCACGGTGGTGGCTAATGTGGGTTGGGGAAAGGGAAGGGTAAGGGTAATTAAAATTAGTTAAGGGCGGTTGGTGGTGTTGATGGTGGTGTTAGTGTTGCGGATGTCGGAGAGAGGAAGATACAAGTGGAGGAGATTGATGTAGAGAAAGGAGGAAGACGAGGAGATTGATGGAGATTTCGGTGGGTGACTGCCGACTAGGGTGGGTTGGTGATTGCCGCCCTTATAAATTTTATGATTTTACTGCCACATCAGGACTTTTAACGGCGTTAGTAATAGACTCTAACGTTTGGTGTAACAATGCTGAAAGAACATCAGTTCTGGGCACAAATTGACACAATTTCGTGTTTGGGGCGCAAATTGAGACTCAATGTCCTATTCGAGGTGTATTTTGAGTAATAAACAACCAAATCTACCCACTTCCTGTATAACCAAACACAACTAGTTTTTATTTTTTGCTATTTACAATTTGGTCCAAGTACAAATAGCTATTACAATTACCTAAGATCCCACCTAGTTACCTATATTGAAAAATCGCGATTTTGGAGTTGGAGCGGCGTCTGAAGTTGGCAAGGTGCTTTCTCTGCGAACTAATCTTTCACCCTCGCTCTCTTACAGTCTTACCCCTCCATCCCTAAAGGCAAAATCGATGCCTCACTTCCTCTTTCTCATATTCGATGGCATCAAGGTGGTAAGTGGTTGTGTTTACATCCGAAAAAAATCCTACATCGGGCTAAAACAAATGGCCAGCCAAATTAAATGCCCAATTCACAAGGCCCAGCACAATAGTGCCTACTTGGAGCGTGCAGATGTGGAAACTTGGAGGAGGGGAAGTCGGTTCTGACGCGCTTAAAGGATAAAGAGCCAAATGGGATGTTTGCGACAAGCCAACTGCAGCATGGGCCCCACAGAGGTCTATATGGCAAGCTAGATCAGCCCATCATCGCCTATAAATGGAGAAAAAGTCTCTTCTCAAGGGACAACCAATCAATCAATCAAACAAACAAATTGATCAAACTCAATCAATTTCAAAACAACTGCAAACCCTAAAAAGTTTCATTGTTCAAAGGCTCGCCTCTTTAGGCACAACCTGTTTCTTCGATCCAGGATCAAGATTTAGTTCTTTCCTCAAACTCTCTCTCAGTTCTTAAACCAAGAACACAAAGCTTTCCTTCATCCCGACTGCTTCCCAAGTTAATCTTGAAGGTCACCAAACACTCACCTCATCCCGACTACCACTGAAATAAGTCTTTGAGGTATCCAGACACTCAACCTTCGACGTCTCAACGTCTCTCAAATGCTCTGGCAACCTATGGCATGATTCCGACTGATGTTCATTTAGTTGATGATTTCTAGAAGATCGTGCCTCCCTAAGGCTTGATTGCGAAGCAAATAATTTACTTATAGCACTTGTAATTTACTTTCTGCATTTCAATACTAACACATTTACTCTTTCAGTATTTGTATTTTACTTTCATTTGCAATATAACGGATTTTCTTAAGGAGAGTTAAGTATTCGGGCTATACCAACCAGTGTGTTTTATGGCTGCCTCTAAGTCATAAAACCATCTATGTGTTCTGGTCCAATACTAACATCCTGACTTAAGGAAACCCGCGTATCTAACTGTTAAATAACAAGCTGCTAACATGAACATCTCTTAAATCACATGAACTTGGACAAGATTGGAAAGAAAATTTATTAAAGTCCTTGGATACATTAAGAAGAAGGCATAGAAAAGAACAGCGCAAGCTATTTTCATGTTTGTCTCACAATCACTTTATTAAAAGAAAGGTTCTTGGGCCGCAAACGGAACTCATCTCTAAACTGTCTAGTAGCAGTCTCTACTAGTGGCACGCCTACTTTAAAGGCAGTTAAGGCCTACTTTCTTCCTGGTCAGCCCATCTAGGGAAGAACCGTGGCTCAAAGGCCCCTTAGCCCACAGCTTTCAACCCAACTCATCCACATAGTCCACACGACTCATCACTAAGAGAAACCCACACGAGTTCGCTCCTTCTCAAACAGCTCGAATTTCGACAGAGATCCATTGAAGGTGACCCTAGGCCCGCTGTTGCAAATGTTTTGGCAGAACATAATCTGGCACGCCCAGTGGGACTCTTTTTAGTGCATGTCCAAGTTCAAATACTCCGAACGACGCCGAGATGCTAAAGGAATATTTGTGAAAAGCATTTCCCAAGAAACGATGCATAAGTTGTTACTACCATAAACTGACATGGAGACTCCCCGTGAAGGAGAGGTTGAAGACATCAGAAACTAGGAGATAACCAAGGAAGACTTGATGAAGTTCATCAAGGATTTCCTGTCCCCCATATACATACAGATAGAGGTCCTGAATCGTCAGGTCCAAGAGCTTTCCAAGCAAGGGAAAACTGAAGAAAAAGAAGCGAATGTCCCGCCCTTGGAAGCTTTGAGCCTTGAGAAAGGCAAGAAGACCTCGGGATATGGGATGTCAACCCTTGAGCCTTTGATCTCAGAGCCTATCTTCTCAAAAGGCTCCGGGAATGAAAACCCGGAGACAAGCAAGAATCGCGACGGGACGTCAAAAGACAAATTCGGGATGTCTTCCAAATACCGACCACCTATGGTCAGTCGGGAAGAATCAAAAGTTAAAATGTCCAAGATCATCCCGACCGGAAACAAAAGAGAGTTGGAAAACTGGAGGAAATCTGATCCAAACGACACAGGATCAGAAGAAGACTTTGGGCCCAACCAAAGGCCACCCCGTAATCCAGAGCATCAGGCCATCATGAACGTGATGGAGGAGATAAGACGGATGATGCAAGGCCAAGCAGCACCTCCAAGAAGAGCAAATGTTCTGATCTACAAAAAGCCTTACCCGGCTTATGTAGACCAGGACAACCCATTTCCAAGAAATTTTAAACCACCAACATTCGTGCTCTTCAATAGAGATAGTAGCACTTCGTCACTAGAGCACATCGGAAGGTTCTCAGCACAGTGTATTGCTGTAGAAGACAACTCTTACCTTAAGCTCTAATTGTTCAGCAGTTCCCTCTCTGGGGATGCCTTCTCGTAGTACACTTCATTACCATAAGCATCCATGCACACTTGGGGGCAAATGGAAGCCAAGTTTCACGAGGAATTCTATAGAATTGAACAGGAGATCACAATCAATGATCTGACTGCTATCAAACAGGGAGAGCATGAAACAACTGAAAATTTCATAGCTAAATTCAAAAGGCTCAAGATGAAGTGTAGGTTCCCCATGAACAATGCCCAGATGGTGGCTATTGCACAAAGAGCTCTAAGGTTCTGATACTATCTTCTCGGATCTGCAAGAGATAGTAGTATTAGTGACCAAGTTTGAAAGGTTACTGGAGGAGGAACAAAAACAGAAGCAAAACATTAAAGTACCCCCTTTTTACAAAAACTAGATCCATGTGCATCAAGTGGAGCACAAGGAAATCGAAGACGAATCTTCAACAGAAGAAGGGGGGCAGGTACTAGAGGTCACAACAGCCCAGATCTAGACCACTGGAAAGGGGCCAATAACCTTAAAATCATTGGTTAAGCCCGCTCGGGAACAGAGGCCAGTCAATCCGACCGGAGGTTACTTCGCGAACAAGGCACCGATTTTCAACTCGTACTCGTTCGACCTCGCCAAAGCCGGAGAGATCTACGATGAATTGTTAAAAGCGAGAGTAATCAAACATGATCCCAAACAGGAGATGCCTAGGACAGAAGAAATTAAAGGGAAACAATTCTGCAAATGGCATGTTTCACCACATCATGCCACAGCCAACTGTGTCCAGTTCAGGGACACAATTCAAAGTCTGATTAACCAGGGGCATATTGCATTAGCTCCAATTCCTAAAGCACCAATTGGAGTAGATACTAATCCATTCCCAATGGCCTCAATTAATATGCTCAATGTTCAATGGCCTCAATCTGAAAAGAAGGCCAAGACAGTGAACTCGGATTAGCCAAGACCTCGGGAAGAAACTCAGCAACCCGAGAAGTTGCATGCTACAGTTGTGGCCGGAGTAGTAATGTGCAATAAGTGTAGGGCAAAGTGTGTCCTAGAAATCCATACCTCAGCTGCTAAAATAGACCTAGAACTTGGATATTTAAAGGATCTTCGCGATAAGGATTTCCTCAAAGTCCTAGAGACAAACTTTGGCCCACATAGTCCCAAAGGAAAACTACCTCGTAGCTCTGTTTTCCAAAGGTTGGTAAACATCAAAAGAAAACATGAATGTATCGCTAATCAAGAGACTAGGGGGCAAGCTAGCCAACCGAGTTTTAGCGGCAAGAGATCTACTCTTCCAGAGCAGATGACCTCAAAAACAAAGCCCCAAAAAGCAATGATCCCGGAAGGAAAGTGGTATGTAACTGGCAAAGATGGAAAGCCAATTAAAGAATTGGGAAGATCCACAAAGCGAAAGATCCAGAGGCAATACGGAACCTACATATGCGCCCAGAAGAACTTGGGGGCAGTTTTTCCTGAAGAAGAAAAAGAGCAAATAACCCCTCCCGCAACCAAAAAGGAATTTACGAGTCCTTCTAAAAGGGATTGGAAGAAGAAAGAAGCCATGGTCAGCAAGCTAAGAGCCATATCTCTTCCAAACTCCATCTTGGAGACCTCTGCTAAGATAAGCAGGCGAATTGTATTCGGAAGCTTTGCGCAAGAAGACTTGCCCGACAAGCAACCTAAGAATGTAGATATCTCGACATCAAAAAGGGAATCTGATCAAGACATCCAAGATGACGATGGTTAGGGTATGACCGTGAAAGAATTAGAAGAGTTCGAGAAGGACCTATTGGAAGTCATGGAAATGGATGACTTGTTTGATAAGAAGCATCATGAGACTCAGGTTGAAGCTGACTTGGTAGTTGTACTACCAGAATATTTGGCGGCGGTTTTCCACCAGGTTAACAAAATAAAGGGCGATGTTGTTACCTATGAGCCATCCCGAGATTTGATCAAAATACCAACTGATCATGAAGATGATAAGAACATCATCTAGGAATCCATTCTCCACATGGGAAGGATGATGTTTTCTAATCCGACTAAGGAAATGACGGATCACCTACGGCTTATCTTCATCATGGCCCATCTAGAAGGGATCTCGATTGATAAATAATGATTGATAGAGGAGCTTCCATCAATGTTCTACCATCTAAGATGCTGAGAAAGCTAAACAGAACCCTTCAGGATTGCTTGCCAACTACGGCCATAATGTCTAATTTCAATGGAACCATCACCAAAACTCACGGGGTCTTACCCTTAGATATCACGGTTGGATCCACGAAGTTAATGTTAGCATTCATTGTGGTAGACAACACAGCAAGCTACAATGTGTTGCTAGGCAGGGATTGGATCCACAAAAATATGTGTGTACCATCCACGTTACACCAACAGATCGTTATCTGGAGTTCCAATGAAGTTGCCTTTGAGGGAGGCTTTTGGGAGGCATTCAAGTGGACTCAAGGGCTTTCGTAGCTACACCCACGGTGGCTGAAGCCAGTTTCTATGATCCCGAGTTGGGGATCATCAAGCTAATAGGGGAAGACAAAGATGGCTGCCCTACTAAGGTAACAACCCACAAACTACTGGAACAAGGATTCTTAACTCATGAGAAATGGGAGAAGCCCCTCTTAACATGGGGCTTCCATGGCAAGTTGTAACGACCTGGAGTTTTAATTTTGGAATTTTCGTAAATTATTTTGTAAAAAGACGAATTTACCCTTGGTTGTAAAGGGGCGTGAAAGTCAAATTTTGTTTTAAGACACTTTTGGTCGTGTTTTGAGTACCGTTGCATAGGTCTCGAACTCACGAGTTCATAGATAGGTGACAAGCGGAAAACGGAGTTCGTGTGCGAAAAATGCGGGTCTAGAATGTCAGGGGCATTTTGGTAATTTGGTAGGGTTAGATATTTTTAACCCCAATTGATCTGATCTTCATCGGGATTTTTTTCACTCTCTTTCTCTCTGGACCGACCCCCACCCCCCCCCCCCCCCCCCCCCCCCCCCGCCCCCCCCCCCCCCCCCCCCCCCCTTCCCCGAACCCGTACGACCGAAACTCACAAAAACCCATAAATTGGAACTTTGATTCAAGGCCAAGTCTCCCATTCTAGTTCCACTAATCGAAATTTCCTCCTTCCCACGATCACGGACGTACCAACCATCGAAGGAGGCACATGCAGGAGACGCCGGACAGAGGAAAAGAAAAACTGAAAGTTTCGATCGATTTTTCGACCAACACAGGTACGGGTTTAGTGTTTGAGGTCAGTTTTGAGTTCCTGGGTTCGAGTAGATAGATTTAGGCGTAAAATTCGTGAAAAATGGTTGAGATTTGAAGAAGTTAGGAAAAACTCAAGGTCGGCCGGAAATGGGGTTTTCCAGCAACGGTGGAATGCGGCGCAGTCGTCTTCTCCGGTGAGATTCGAGTGAGACTCCGACGATGGTGAACAGCGGCGGGCGGCGGCGTGGCCATCTTCTCCGGTGAGACACCGGTGATTGGGTCGATCAGACGGTGCTGACGTGGCATGCCACCTAGCTGTCACGTGGATGCCATGTGGGCGCCACCTTGTAGCCACGTGGGTGCCACCTGGCCACACAGTCAGTAGTCAGTTGACTTGACGGTCAAATGACGTCATCAGGGTTTGACGGAATATGCTGACGATGTTGGCATATTCCGTCAAAAGTTAAAGAGTTGGACGGAACCCTAACGCCATTAGTCTGGATGGAATATTCTGATTCTGTCAGGTTTGACGGAATATTCCGTCAGGTTGACGGAATATTCCACCGTGAACAGTACTGACGCGCGGCAATGCGTATGGCACGTGGCGTGTGGTCTGGCCTTCTACCGGCGTGTGGCGATGCGTGGGGCCAATTCTGGGGTCACGATGACGCGTGGGGCCAATTCCGGTGTCAGGACCCGTCCCGAATTTCCCCTCGAAACCCGGGAAGAACCCTGATCTCGTCTGACAACCTAAGAAAAGGTTCCCAAAATACCCTTCAATCCTTACAAAATACAATAACAATAAATACTTCCACTTGTCAGACAAGGGATTCAAGCACTCAATAATTCCCGTAATTAATGACCCATCAAATACAATATAATATCAGAGCGTCTAAGTAGGATCAAGAGTAAAATTTAGATATCCTACTCAAATATAATTACACAGCGCAGTCGAAGTACTAATGCCTCAGCCTCGAGATCAATGTTCGCGTCAACTCTACTCAACTGCCTGAAGGGGGTTTAAACACAAAAGTTGTGAGTGGACAAAAATAATCATTTATAAATTCCTTTTCGAAGAAATATCTTTCTTCCCCTCCATTTATAAAATCATGCATGCATAACATAAAACAATTTATCAATAAAAACATCATATGTAAATCACCAAAAATTCTCATTTCTCTTTAAAACAATTTAGTTGGACTCACATAAAATCTGTATAATAAAAATACCTCGTGATCCACAATTTGGTTTGAAAACTCTCTTCAAAGGAGTTTAAAATCATTTAATTCAATCTGGACACAAATTATCTCAAATTCAAATCATTTCGTTCCATCTGCCACATAATATCTCAAATTTCACTATTCCCGACATATCCATAACACACCAGGGTATCCCTTGAGATGTGTTCAAATCTGTACAACTCTGTGTACCATCTGTACTATCTGTACTCTCTGTATTATCTGTACAATCTGTACTATGCATAGACAGCTTCGCGACCCGGCGGAGCAAGGCCCCTCAACACCTAAGGTCCGAACCCTCAACAACTGGTAGAGCAAGGCCCCTCAACACCAGTCAGAGCAACAATAACCATCGGGACGGGAACCAGTGAATCAAATCCATACTTTGAAATCTTTGTTTCTCGGCCTAAGCCAAATTCTTTGCAATATCATTTTATGGCCAAAATCAATAAATCATAATTATGGGTCTCAACCCAAATCACATGCTCAAATAGTTACCACGTCAAAACGATATCAAAATCAAGTACAAAAGCCAGGCCATTTCTCAAAACATACTTTCACTGAAATATTGGAAAACATGTGTCCAGCATCATTTCTAAAATCCAGAAATTCATTGCACCCATACATAACAGTATTTAAAATCAAAGATACATTATGCATGCATTACAGTTTATAAACCAAAAGTCCACTCACAAACCTGTTCAAGCAAGCTCAATCCCAAACTGTACGCTCCCCTGAAGCTCCTGGAGCAGTATCGTCTGTCCAAATTAATAATCGGGATTACCAGCTAATCATAAGAACCTTAAATATAAACCCCCTAAACCCCGGGAGTCTAACTATGATGGCCTAGAAAACGCAGCAACTTTAAAACGTCCGAAACAACCCCTAAACGACATCCGATCGACTCGAAACCTGCGCCAACAGGTCCGAAACGTCAAAAACTACTTATCACGCGCCACCGTGACATCAGACTCGGCCCCACGCGCCGACGGAAGGTCGGAACACGCGCCCACGCGCCGCCACGCGCCCTCACGCGCCGGTCACGCGCCTGCTACAGTACCCGCGCGCCTGGACCGGTCCAACCCGGTCCAACTCGGCCTGACCCGGTCCAACTCGGCCTGACCGGTCCAACTCGCCCTGACCGGTTCACTCAACCCGACCGGTTCACTCAACCCGACCGGTTCAACTCGACCCGACCGGTCACCGGCGACTCGCCGGAGAAGACGACCGGCTGCCGTCTCCGTCGCCGGAAGCTGGCCGGAGAAGATGACCGGCAGCGCCGTCGCCGCCGTCTGGTTTCGCCGGAATCCTCCATTTCCGGCCGAAACTAAAGCTTTCCTAACTTCCCCAAAACTCAACCATTTTTCACAAATTTTATGTCTAAATCTATCTACTCGAACCCAGGAATCCAAATATGACCTCAAAACCGCAAACACGTACCTGTGCTAGCCGCAAAATCGATCGGAAGGTCCGAAACTTCCTATCCTCGGTTCGGCTTCCTCCGTGGTCCTCTCCTTCGATGGTTGGTACGGTTGTGATCGTGGGAAGGAGTAGAATATGATTAGTTGATCAAAACTGGAAGTTGGAGCCTTGAAATCAAAGTTGACTTTTGGTTTCTCTTCGGTGAGTTTTCGCACGGGTTGGGTTCGATGGTTTGTGTATGTTTGTCCCAGAGAGAAAGAAGGAGATGAAGATGAAATGAAGATGAGGATGAGGTGGATCAGATAATATCTGATTTGGGGGTTAAAAATATCTACCCCAAAGTCAAAAATTACCAAAATGCCCTTGCACATTTAGACCCATAACTCTCGTCTACGAACTCCGTTTTCCGCGTGCCGATTGTCTACGAACTCGTGAGTTCGAGACCTACGCAACGGTACCCAAAACACCACCAAAAGTGTCTCGAAATAAAACTTTATTCCCAAGCCCTTTAACAAGTAAGGGCAAAATCGTCATTTTACATAAATAATTTACTTAAATCCAATAATTGAAATTTCGGGTTGTTACATCCGGGGTCACAGTGACGCATGGCTAGGGTTTTGGGACATTTCGGATCGGATTTTTGCAGTTTTGAGGTCGTAGGAGTTCGTTTAGAGCCCCGTTTGAGTAATCCCAACGGTAATGCTTGACCATGGAGCGGGGTTTGGGCTCGGGAGGTCAAGGGAGTTGGGTCATTAATGTGTCAAAGAGTTCCTTGCGGCTAGGGCTTCCTTGATTTGGTATTTTAGTTGCGCTGTGAACTGACTAGGTTCCTGGGATTGCATATGATGCGTACTTCTAGGTATTATATTATACCACAGGGTTCTCTGATGATTGGCGTGGAGGATGTCTTTTTCCGCTACATTGTTGAGGGTTCTCCGACTAGCGTTAAAGGGTACATCTCCGCTAGATCGTTGAGGGGTTCTCTGATGTAGGCGTTCGAGGGATCTTTCTTCGCCTTATCGTTGAGGTCTGAGGTATGGCAGGATAAGCAAGGATACCGAGTTACCACTCGGGATGCTCAGGAGGAGCAGGGATACCGAGTTACCATTCGGGGTGCTCAGGATGAGCAGGGATATCAAGTTACCACTCGGGGTACTCAGGATGAGCAGGGATATCAAGTTACCACTCGGGGTGCTTAGGAGGAGCAGGAATATTGAGTTTCCACTCGGGGTGCTCAGGATGAGCAGGGATATCGAGTTACCACTCGGAGTGCTCAGGATGACCAGGGATATCGAGTTACCATTCGGGGTGCTCAGGATGAGCAGGGATATCGAGTTACCACTTAAGGTGCTCAGGATGAGCAGGGATATCGAGTTACCACTCGGGGTGCTCAGGAGGAACAGGGATATCGAGTTACCACTCGGGGTGCTCAGGAGGAACAGGGATATCAAGTTACCACTCGGGGTACTCAGGATGAGCAGGGATATTGAGTTACCACTTGGGGTGCTCAGGAGGAGCAGGAATATCGAGTTACCACTCGAAGCGCTAAGGATGAGCAGGGATATCGAGTTACCACTCGGGGTGCTTAGGATGAGCAGGGATATCGAGTTACCACTCGGGGTGCTCATGATGAGCAGGGATATCGAGTTACCACTCCGGGTGCTCAGGATGAGCAGGGATATCGAGTTATCACTGGGGGTGCTCAGGAGGAGCAAGGATATCGAGTTACCACTCGGGGTGCTCAGGAGGAGCAGGAATATCGAGTTACCACTCAGGGTACTCAGGAGGAGCAGGGATATCGAGTTACCACTCGGGGTGCTCAGGATGAGCAGGGATATCGAGTTACCACTCGGGGTGCTCAAGATGAGCAGGAATATCGAGTTACCACTCGAGGTGCTCATGAGGAACAGGGATACCGAGTTACCACTCGGGGTGCTCAGGAGGAGTGGGATATCGAGTTACCACTCGGGGTGCTCAAGACGAGCCGAGTTATCTAATTATCACTCAGGGTATTCAGGTTGAACCGGGATATCAAGTACGACTCGGAGTAAGTCAGTGAGACTCAATTCAACCAAGTCTGGTACCGTCGTCATCCGGGTCAATGGTTTGGTGTGGGCGGTGACCCAGATTGAGAAGTCATTGACGGTTCACAAGAGGGTGACACGTCAGTTGTGTTGTTAGATTACGGAGGAAGTCCTCCGAGGCAGTTTGTTAACCACTAGGCTATCATGCGTCTGACCGGCTGTTGAAACCCCTGTAAAGTACATTTATTGTTTTTTTTTAAAGGTTAAGGGTATTTTTCAGGTATTAAACTTTTGTGTTAAAAGCTGTTAGTCAATAGGCTAGGGTGTAAAACAGGTTCGTGAGGTTACCATGTAGGGCCACCACTGGTCTGAGGTTTCAGCAGTGTCTGACATGTTGTCAACTTGGTATCAGAGCTTGTTAGCAGAGAGCTATAAACCTCGAATCATGATCAAGGGTTCTCACATTGTGATTTGTGGCAAAACCTTGGCTCTTACCCTGATATGACTAGGCCGGTTAGCCACCAGTGTGGTTACTCTGTCGAGGGGCTAAGACGGTTAAACAGTACTTAAGGGGAGATTCTGCCGGATTATTTTGGCAGAATTCTCTTATTTAATTGTAAGGACTTTGGGGTATTCTGGGATTTTCTTTAGGTGGTTAGATGGGAGCAGGGTTATTTCCGGATTTCGAGGGGAAATTTGGGAAGGGTCCTGTCACAAGTAGTTCACACACCAAGCAAAAACAATCGGGTCTATAAAAATAGGGTTGCTAGAGGGCATGCCTAGAAGAAGCAAAGCGAGAGGGCAATCCCTTTAAAGAAATCCCTCATACATGGTCGGGATCATTGTCATGTTTGCTCCAATAATGCAAAAGAGAAATATGAAAGTTTGCATCAGGAAAACAACAACAAAAGATGTTTGTTACATATTAAACCTGCATACAAAGGCTTGTAGATGGCCGGGAGAAAAACATGATGACCTATAGAAAACCAGAAAGCCAAGGGAGATTAGGGTTAACAAGTCAAGAAGAACTAGAGCGGTTTTCGATCTCAGCAACTAGCTTTCTCTTTAGACCACCCTTGAGGGTGAGGACGATCAACGACTCATGTTATATACCCATCGTCATAACCATCCTGGAGAGATTTATGGGAAATTATTTTGAGAGTAAGATCGTGAGCTTTGATCATGTCCACAAGATCTGAATTCCTGGCTTTGGTAGCAGAAAGGTCATCTTCCAGTCGTTGCAAAGTTGAGTTCTCCCTGTGGACCTCATCCTCTAATAATCATACTTTCCAATAAAGCATCGCAGAAGAGACTAAACACTTGTGTAAGGTATTTAGTTGATCAATCTGACCAAGATGGACTTGGTGTTGCAAGAATTGAGTATCGTGAGCATTACCTACCACCGACCAGCGGGATCTGATAACTTGATCATACAGAGAAGCCACAAGTGCTCGGGAACTATACAAGGGAGAATTGGAAGAATCACAAGGCATGGCCATATGGGCCAAAGTTGCATGAAGTGTTTACCGAAGCATAATTATAAGAGAAGGCCTATGATTGTGCAAATACAACACATGTCAACATAATATTACATGCAAAGTTAAGTCATTGGCCTAAGGACACTTCATCAACCTCAATAGATAAGGCAGTATGCTAAATGGAAACGTGGCCAAAAATGGCTAGACAATACCATGGGAAGATACTTTGCAAAGCTGAATAAAAAAGAGAGCAAAGTATTTTATTCATCGTAATAAAAGGAAATTACAGACTTGCAACCCCTGGATGAGGTTTCCCGACTGCCCTATCTACAAAACCCTGACTAAACCCACCTCGATAAGCTAAATGACGCATGTGAAGAATCAACTTTTCGCTAGAGTCCAAGGTAGCCAAAAGACGATCTTCCTCATCGCGGAATGCAGCCAACTCGCTCTTAAGAGGGATCATATGATCCCTAGCCTCCGCCAGCGCATTTCTTAACGTTATGGCACGAGCACAAAGGGAGGCCTTCTCGCGATAAGTTTCATGGGTCTACGCCTCAGCTGAAGTGGCCAGAAGGTGAACTTGCTTCTCCAGATCACGAATGAGCCTTACCTGATCCTGAGATTCAGTTTGGAGACATTGCACAATCTGTGTATAATAATGGATAGGGACATCTAGAGGGTCACGACTACTAGAGGCCATATCGTTAGATGAGAAAGTGTGTTGTGTGTAGAAAGATTCATGGCATTTTATAGACAAATGAATGGCGGTAGATAATAAATAAACATGGAATTGAAAAAAATAAAGCTTATCCAAGGAAAATGTCATTTTATTCATGATAGAAGGGAAAATACAAGGGAAATATAAATCTTTAGCGACGAGAGAAATTGATTCCCACCATGCCCTATTCAAGAGTACGAAGTACATCCTCATCACGAGTCTCAGAATGATTTCCGTCGAGATTTACAATCATTGAAAGCTCAGTCAGCGCTTCTGCCCTCTGTTGACGAATAATGAGAAGCCTTTCTCGATGAGCCATCCCCTTTTCCATCGCTTTGGCTTTGCTTTCTGCCCAGAGAGTCGCTGCCCTTGCTAGTTTTTTCTCAAGGTCAGAGTTTTCATAGCGGAGGCGACTGAGCTCATCCACCAGTTGGTCATACGTCGGAGGAGACTCAACCGAACGGGAGGATGAACCAGTAGAATCAAAGGAAGCACGAAAGGCCATAATCAAAAGACAAAGTTGGCAGGAAGGGAAGTTTTGTCTAAAGAATTCTCACCTCTGGTCTGTAAAACCAAGTAGGCACAAGAAGAATTAAGAAAGGAGATAATGGCATAACGTATGATTATCATGCCATAATTAAATAGGGGCGTAGAAATTGAAGAGTTCAAGATACGCACTTGCACACGCAAAAGATTTCAAATAAAAAGTACAATGTTACAAAGGCCAAATGAAACCAAAGAAAAGTCCAAATTCAAAGTTCTAACAGAAAGTCCAACATGGCCTGCTGCCCAATCCACATTACATTCAACTCTGATGAGAGGCTATCTTCCCGCTTGTGAACAACTCGCGCTTGGGTCTCCTTTTCTTGAAGGCTATTCTCACTAGCCAATTTCCTGGATTTTGCTTGCTCTTATTCCCGCCTGACAAGCGCACACTCCACTTCTGTAGCTGCAACGCTGGCTTTAAGATCTTCCAGCTGCTGAGTCACATTGACCAACTTGCGGCCCCATTGAGCACATTCTTCATTACCTTTGAGGAAGTCATGTTCTAACATATGCAACTTATCCGAAGAAGGAATTTCTATTGAACGAGCGTCTCGATTTCGTGCATTCTCAGATAGTTTCTTCTTATAATCATCCAAAAACTTTACTGAGGATTGAGCAGAGGCAGAAGCTACTGGCAAGAAGTTGGACAGGACAAACAAGGCTTTCCTGACCTTTTCCAGATCCTGAACATCTTCCCCATCAGCAAAGACCCTGATAAGATCCCAAGCAGCTGTGTATTCAGGATGAGGAGGCACCACAATGGGAGTATGGTCAGAAGCTTTCAAAGTCAAAGTAACATAAGATTCTACCTCCTTCTCTAAGAGTTCAACTTCAGGAGACTTAAACGCCTACACAAAAAAGTTGGTCAGAATCAAGAAACACAAAAAGACCCAGAAATGAAGGAATAAAAGAGTACCTTTCCAGACACAGGAGCATCTCCCTTTTCCCCACCACTAGAACCACCTTTGGAGAAAGCAGCCAAAGAAGGACATGGCGTGCTGGCTTCTCACACTCGCATTGGAGAGTCCACAACCATTGAAACCGATTCCTCCAGAGAAACTGAGAAAGATTGGCAAATAGCTGCTACAAAAATTTCATTGACTGAAGGAAGGTCTTGCTGTAACATAGAAATTTTGGAAGAATCCTCAACAAAAACATCATGAGGACCAGACGCCATCGCTACCAAGACTAAAGAAATTGTCCCACTAGAAGTACCAACTTCTCCAATAGAGCCAGTCACAGATAATGGTAAGGAGGGAGAGGTTACAACAGAAGTAGCGGGAGCGCTCAAATCCATTCCCAGTGAAAGGATATATGGTCCCTTGTAAAGAAGCATAGACTTATCAGCAGGAAGGGCAGCAGGAGACGTGCTGAAAGGCGCAGTTGAGGTTAACTCAGGGATTGGAGCATCCCGAGATGTAGGTGAAGCTGAAGAAGTTTGGTTGGAGTCGGAATGGTCTAAGGAGAGATCAATCACTGGACTAGGACCAACCATGGAAACACCACTGAGGGAGTAACCATGCTCGAAGGATCATGAATGGAAGAAGCCACCTAAAAAGGGTCCTCCAATTAGAAAAATGCCAAGAGCCACTGGGAATAACAATGGAGTTAGAAAACAATAATCTCACCTCTTGAGTCTGAAACGAACCATCCAGAGGAACATCACCTTGAGGAAGGATTCCAGGTGAAGCAGCTTGGACATTCGGAATAGGATCTTTGGAGGATGAAGGCACTTTATCACCCTTAGACAGCTTCCTGCTGCGCAAGAATTCAGACAAGGACACTTCATTGCTTATGTCCTCCTCCACATGCAGATGTCATTTTCGCTTCTTCTTTGGAACCATAGGATCGGTTTTGATAACAGAAGCAGAAACTGAAGATGTCACCACTACAGTTGAGGAAGAACCGATTTTCCTATCCCTACTAGAAGATTTGCAGGAAGAACCAGGAGTACATAGGACAACGAAAGCAGAGATGAGGAGCAAGAAGAAAACAAATGTTGAAAACACCGACAAATGGAATTCGAATTGCTTACTGGAAACCATCGGGATAGCTGGCTCTTCTTCATCTTCTTCAATCCGACTCATAGGTCTCTCAAGAATTGGAGCCTCATCAGGGATGTCCTCAATAAGGGAAAATGGGTCATCAACCCCCTCCACCAGCAAGTCCACATCATCGATTCCAACTGCCAAACAGAACCTTCAGGAAGAGGAATCGCTAACACAAAACGCTACATATGTGAATAAACTTACCAATAAGAGGATTGGCATTGTGATCGTGAATTGTCTGATTGAGAGCAGAAATAAGGGCAAAAGTAGACTCCATTGAAATTCTAAAAGACTGAAATTGTTGCGCTGAGACTTCTTGTGCAGATGATTTGAAAGTTCTTTCAAAGTAAGAAGACCACCATAGTGCAAAAGCACGCGTACATTCATAAGACACTTCCATACCAGGCGTAAGCCGAATACATGCATCGAAAAATGATTGACATACGGTCATCGCAATACTATAAGGAAACTGTTGAAGTCGGAAATAAGTACCAGCATTCATGCCTCTCATAAATGGCACCGGAATAGCTTGGCGAAAACCAAATTGGCGTGCACAGAAGTTGGGCTGGTAAAATTCAAAACCAGGGAGTGACTTGGTATGACGATTCCGTCCCTTCAACAAATCCCGTGTCATCACACAGCTGATAAAATCCCTGATCACCGTCCTTTTCGGTATCGAGCTCTCAGGGAGAGCCAAATAACCCCCTATGCTCAAACAAGGGGTAGTACCGGATCACGCTGGCCTCCCAATGCTCTTTTGGACAAGATTTTAGTTGAAATAAGAATGATAAACATTCCTGAGCAGAATAAGCCACGGGAGTTAAGCGCATCAACCATTGACCCGGAACAATCTCAGTGACAAAAGAAGGAGCTTGTCATCGGAGTTGAGGAAATGATCAATTCAACCATACTTGTACCATCCATAGTGGTCCGTTCAAAGAGGGTTTTAACCTAGGATAACAAGTGATGGAGTGCAGAAGACTATACATTCGGGCCAGAACGATTGGACCCATGGCTACATCCTTATAAGAGGTGAGGGCTTCAGCTAAGGGAACCCACTCTTGTTTGATACCTTTAGAGGCATTCGGGAAAAAGAACCAGTCTAACCAAAAGTGGTAAAACTGGATCTTCTCATAAACCGTACCTAAGTAGCCACTAGAAATCCCTAAGTCCTCAAATGATTTCTCATCTCTAAGATTCCCATCCAAATCATAAGGGCAGAAAGCATTTAAGGACGGAGTGAAAGTAATGATTTTATGAGGGAAAGCTCTAACAATTTCGGGATCAGGATCTAAAGGAAAATAAGGGTGGGTGAACGAATTGGTAAAGTCAGCAATCCTCCCTGAAGAAGTCAAGCCAAATAAGACCCCCAAATCAAGGAGGGTCGGAGTTATATGACCCACTCCGAAATCAAAAGTGTTAGTACCATTATTCCAGAAACACAAAGCGGCACTAAGAAGATTCAAATCAGGGCAAGTAGGAAGGTCAGACAAGCTTACCAAGTGATATACTCCATTGATCCAAAGATCAACAGGGCATAGCTTCTTCATTCTCCAGACCCAAAGCAAGAAGCGATCGACAATCTTCAAATTGCAACCGACCGAGAATAAACGAACCCATTCGGAATGAAGGTCACTCCATGGGAATGAAGATCGTTGGTGGATAAAGGTGGCTTGGAATCCAGATAAACCATTATAAAATGAGGCTGCCTCTTTTGGAACATGACTTCGCCAACAAGGGCCCAAGGTGAAATGATGTTCAGCATCAACAGCAAGAATAGGGCCATTAGAAATATGGCCTCCCTCCTCACAAACTCGGAGATTATTTTGCGAAGAAACACAACAGTCTTCAAAATTCTGCACAGTAATACAAGGGGTTTCAGGAGTGGGACCATCCACAAACCCAAATAAAGGAGAAGAGCCAGCTGGGGCTTTTCCCTTTGAAACTGCTTTGGGAGCCATATTCTTCAGAATAAGGGGAAATATAAGTCTTGGAAGGAAATGGGGAAGATGGCGATTCACTCGGAGGTAAAAGATACTAGAAGCAGTCGCGATAATGGACTTGAAACCGCCAATACCCTAAACTAAAAGACTTCGGGAAATGGATCCGGCCGAATCGCGAGAATGGAGAATGGGCAAGGCCAATAAGGTGAATTTGAATTGTTTTAAAATTAAAACATTTCAAATTCAGGGGGCAATATTACACCCGAAAAAAATCCTACCTCAGGCCAAAACAAATGGCCAGCCAAATTAAATCCCCAGCCAAATTAAATGCCCAATTCACAAGGCCCATCCCAATAGCGCCCACTTGGAGCATGCAGACTTGGAAACTTGGAGGAGGGGAAGTCGGTTCTGATGTGCATAAAGGACAAAGAGGCAAAAGGGATGTTTGCAACATGCCAACTGCAGCATAGGCCCCACAAAGGTCTACATGGCAAGCCAGATCAGCCTCTCACCGCCTATAAATAGAGAAGAAGCTTTTTTCTCAAGGGAAAACCAATCAATCAAACAAACAAACAAACAAACTGATCAAACTCAATCAATTTCAAAACAACTGCAAACCCTCAAAAGTTTCATTGTTCAAAGGTTCGCCTCTTTAAGCACAACCTGTTTCTTCGATCTAAGATCAAGATTCAGTTCTCTCCTCAAACTATCTCTCAGTTCTTAAACTAAGAACACAAAGCTTTCTTTCATCCGGACTGCTTCCCAAGTTAGTCTTGAAGGTCACCAAACACTCACCTCATCCCGACTGCCACTCAAATCAGTCTTTAAGGTATCCAGACACTCAACCTTCGATGTCTCAACGTCTCTCGAATGCTCTGCCAACCTATGACATGATTCCGACTGATGTTCATTCAGTTGATGATTTCTAGAAGACCGTGCCTCCCTAAGGCTTGATTGCGACGGAAATAATTTATTTACAACACTTGTAATTTACTTTTTGCATTTCAATACTAACGCATTTACTCTCAGTATTTGTATTTTACTTTCATTTGCAATATAACGGATTTTATTAAGGAGAGTTAAGTATTCGGGATATACCAACTAGTGTGTTTTATGGCTGCCTCTAAGTCATAAAACCATTTATGTGTTCTGGTCCAATACTATTATCCTGACTTAAGAAAACTCGCGTATCTAACTGCTAAATAACAAGCTGCTAAAATGAACATCTATGAAATCACATGAATTTGGACTAGATTGGAAAGAAAATTTATGAAAGTCCTTGGATACATTAAGAAGAAGGCATAGAAAAGAACAGAGCAAGCTATTTGCCCGCTTGCCTCACAATCACTTAATTAAAAGAAAGGTTCTTGGGTCGCAAACGGAACCTATATCTAAACTGTCTAGTAGCAGTCTCTACTAGTAGCACGCCTACTTTGAAGGCAGCTAAGGCCTACTTGCTTCCTCGTCAGCCCATCCAGGGAAGGATCGTGGCTCAAATGCCCCTTAGCCCACAACTTTCAACCCAACTCATCCACACAGTCCACACAACTCATCACTAAGAAAAACCCACACGAGTCCACTCCTTCTCAAACAACTCAGATTTCGACGGAGATCCATCGAAAACGACCCTTGGCCCACTAGCGCAACCTTTTGGGCAGAACATGTTGTTTATCTCCCTTTTTTCCTTCATTAAAGTTTGTCTAAATTGGTAATAGGTTCCAAAGCCTACTCTCAAGTCTGTCTTTGTTTCTCATTTCACCATATTCTCTCAGTGGAATCATACTCACATCTTCTACCATCACCAATCATCTATGACACACAATTACCTTCACACCTTCGATTTCCGCTACTTATCGTTTTCCTTATTTCTCCAGTACTCTAAATCTAAGATCCATAAGTCCCTTCTATTTCAATTCGTATAAAATTTAAGGAATTGACCCATTCATGGTTTTCCTTTTCATTTAATTTTTAAATTCCACTTAAACATGTAAATCTGGTTGCAAATTTCTTTCTGATTTAAGAGGGTTTTTACGACTATGTTCGAATTTTGGGATTTTTTTTCTTTTTCAAAATGAAGTGAAAATTTAAATTCTAGATTTCTTTATGATCGAGCTTTCATTTATAATGATTTATAATAGCATTTTTCCTTATTTGTTTGATTGATTTTCTGGTGTGTGAATGATTTACAAATTAACTAGTCAGTCTTCCAGCAGTTACGTGATAAGAAATGAATATGGGCCTCAATTAGGCCTATAAAATCGTGATTTTTTCATTTAAGCCCAAAAAGAAGCCCAATAAATATAACAACAAACTCCTGATTCCTGAAGGCTCTTCTCATTCGGAGCAGTTTAAATCTCAAAACCCAAACCCTAACGCAAGTGCTTCGTTTTTTTAGGTCTACTAAAGCAAGTGCTTTAAACAGAGAAGAAGGTCCTAGACCTACAGACCTCGACCAAAGAAGAAGCAGTGAGAGTGAAGAGAAAGTGAGCAGTTGAGAGAGAGAGTTCGTCGGTTGGTGGAAATGGCGCTGGCGTTCGATGAGTATGGGCGGCCATTTATAATACTGAGGGAGCAGGAGCAGAAGACTCGGTTAAGAGGCCTCGACGCTCAGAAGGCCAACATTTCCGCTGGCAAAGCCGTCGCGCGCATCCTCCGGACCTCTCTCGGGCCCAAGGGCATGGACAAGATGCTTCAGAGCCCCGATGGTGAAGTCACTGTCAGTAAGTACCTTCATCTCTCTCGCGGTTTAGCTCTAACTCACACTGAATTTGAAATTCGGTTCTGTTTGCTTTTCCATTCCTGGCGATTTTGGTCATTAGTTTGTGGATCTATGTGTTTTCCTTGTCCATTCATAGTTATTTGGGTTCATTTTCACTCTGCGATTGTCGTCCTAGAAAGTTATATGGTATTCTGAGCTCTGGGTTTGCTTAGGTATGCCTCTGATGGTTGGACTAATACTTGGTATTTACCGCTTTTGAATTCCCACCTGGTCATAACTATTCATGCCCTGCTTTGTTGTTTGGACATGGCTATTTGGGGTGAAGTACCCACTAAAAATGGTATTTTGTTGGGTAGGATGGGAAGGGCTTTAGATGCAGAGTTACACTTAGAAATCATCTCAGCCAGAGAAGTTTACAATCAAAATAAATATCTTAGCCTCCCCGTCACCTTCTATCATTATCATTCACATTGAATTACTAATTAATATGAGAAGCAGATCAATCAAAGATAACATATAAAACAAACAGTTCTTGAAGCTTAGGTACTAAAGGTAGGCACCTAAATGCATCATCCTCTTAATCAATTAAGTCTTAGAGAAATGTGAAAGCACTATAATTCTCGCAGTGATTAATGCTCATGGTTTCATATATCTAGGCAAAGACAGAAACTTTATGCCACAAACAAGTTCAATTTTAATTAAAACCCATACACATATTGCCCTTACATCTGCAACAGGTACTGGTTCTCATGACAGCATAGAAATGCTGAAAGTATTCTTTGCATGTGAAATAGGTCAAACAAGATGAATGAAGTACGAGGATCAAATTTAAGCACGAATTCGAATAAAATCTTTGCTTCGGCCAGGTTCAAAGTTCAAATAAGCTCATTGAATACCTGAACCTGAACAAGCCTAAAACATCCAACTCTTCATGTTTCTTTTTTTACAAGTATAATGAAATTCACAAGCATTTACACATATAGAGACCGTTACTTAGTGCAAACACAGGACAAACTATCCAATCCAAGTTCCAGAAAGATTCGAGTATCATGCTTGTTAAACTGATCACATCCACAAAATGACAAGCAGATTAGCATTTCTATCTAGCAGTGAATTTACTATATCAATATCTTTTCTATCTAGCAGCTAAAACAAGAATGCATTTACCATACCTTTTTTATTGATATATCAAAGCCAATGGTCTGCTTGTTTTTGCTTACCTTTAGCTTTAATATACACTTACAATAACAATACCGTTTTTATTGTCTTTTCAGCTAATGATGGTGCAACAATTCTGGAACAGATGGATGTTGACAATCAAATTGCAAAGCTGATGGTTGAACTATCCCAAAGTCAGGACTATGAAATTGGTGATGGGACAACTGGAGTTGTTGTGCTGGCTGGTGCACTTCTAGAGCATGCTGAGAGGCTATTGGAGCGCGGTATTCATCCCATACGGGTTGCAGAGGGATATGAAATGGCATCTAGAATAGCTGTTGATCATCTGCAGGATATATCACAGAAATTTGAATTTGGACTGGACAACATAGAGCCTCTTGTTCGAACTTGCATGACTACTCTGTCATCCAAGATGTAAGTACATTTTTGAGGTCTTCTTTCCACTTATATTTCATGCTGTGGCTTCTTGATAATATTGATTGTCCGTTTATTTGAGTACTTGTGATATGATGGTTTTTGTCTTCATAATACTGTGCAAATTGTGTCCCTTGGTGAAAGTTCATGCTTTCTAAGTTAACAATTTGGCTAATATTTTATGGTTTATTGCAATAGGATGCTGTTATTGCACCCCTTACCTCATTGCTAATGTTTAGTGGATTGTTGCGTTAAAATGTCATATTTTGAGTCATTCTATTATTGATATGAATGTAAAATTGTCTTGTTCGTTGTGTAGTGTGAATCGGTGCAAGCGTGACCTCGCTGAGATTGCTGTGAAAGCAGTTCTTGCTGTTGCAGATTTAGAGAGGAAGGATGTGAACCTAGATTTGATAAAAGTAGAGGGGAAAGTAGGGGGTAAGTTGGAAGATACTGAGCTGGTATATGGTATTCTTATTGACAAGGATATGAGCCATCCACAAATGCCAAAGCGAATTGAAGATGCACATATTGCTATTTTGACTTGTGCCTTTGAGCCACCAAAGCCAAAGACAAAACATAAGGTTGATATTGATACAGTTGAGAAGTTCCAGACTCTACGTCTGCAAGAACAGAAGTACTTTGATGACATGGTCCAAAAATGCAAGGTCAGATTGCACCTTACAGTTCTATAGTTCAATAATATAATTGATATGATTGGGGTGTTGCAACACTTCACTGTTGTTTGGGATGCTACATTATTTTACGTATGAATAATTATTTTGATGCAGGATGTTGGTGCTACCTTGGTCATCTGTCAATGGGGTTTTGATGATGAAGCAAACCACCTATTGATGCACAGGAACTTACCAGCTGTCAGATGGGTTGGTGGTGTAGAGTTGGAACTAATTGCAATAGCTACAGGTATGCCTTAATTAGAAGAATTTAGATCTTGAAATTTGGCAGACAATTTCAGCAGTCTGGCTTTTATAAATTTTTTTTTATTTTTGTATACAAACAGACTGATGTATTTATGTGTTTGTAGGAGGGAGAATTGTGCCCAGGTTCCAAGAATTGACACCTGATAAGTTAGGAAAGGTATGACTCTGTAAGAATTGGATTTCTGTTAGCAAACAATATCGCATAACATCCATTCTATTAACATATTTATTACTTTTAGTTGATTAATAGCAGTTACCCTATTTACTTTCCAATCTTGAAAACATGATAAACCCTGATTCAAGGTTCTTTTAAACTTTTTATAAGGCTGGTATTGTTCGCGAAAAATCATTTGGCACAACCAAAGATCGAATGCTGTACATTGAACACTGTGCAAATTCAAGGGCTGTTACCGTCTTTATCCGTGGGGGTAGGTTTCTTTACTTTGTAGTTCGTGTTACCTTCAACTTGATTCAGCCAGTTAAATAAAAATGTTTATTATTAGCATGTGAAACAAATGGAATGTGTGGTATATATAGTTCGCAAATTTTGCAACCTTTAAACTAGTTTGGCCCTTTTTTACGTATGTGTTATTAGGCTTATTATTCAAAGACAATTGAAGTTCTTATATGAGGTTCTGGTGTTTTTGACTCATTAGGTAACAAAATGATGATAGAGGAGACTAAGCGCAGCATCCATGATGCCCTGTGTGTTGCTAGGAATCTCATCCGCAATAATTCTATTGTTTATGGTGGTGGCTCAGCAGAGATATCTTGTTCTGTTGCTGTAGAGGCAGCTGCAGATAAATGCCCAGGAGTTGAACAGGTATGAAGATAGTCTTCCCCTTTCTTCTTTGGATTTTTATAACGGTAATAGGTATGTTGGTATAATTTAATCTTCCTTTCATCCACAGTATGCCATTAGAGCATTTGCAGATGCTTTGGATGCTGTCCCTATGGCACTTGCAGAGAATAGCGGCCTTCAACCCATTGAAACACTATCTCTAGTGAAATCCCAGCAGATTAAGGTTAGCAAAGCATGATAACCATTTTATAGTTGATTAGGTCTTTCTGTAATGAGTATGTTGTAAACTCGCAATCTCATCCATTTATAATAGCATTCAATTTTGATCATCATTTTGAATTGGGTATGCAGTATAACAACCCTCACTGCGGAATAGACTGCAATGATGTCGGCACTAATGATATGCGCGAGCAGAATGTCTTTGAGACATTAATCGGGAAGCAGCAACAAATCTTACTGGCTACACAAGTTGTGAAGATGATTCTGAAAATAGATGACGTTATTTCACCCTCTGATTACTGATAGTTTGGGGTTGTGGCTTATGTTTGTTTGCCTGAGAATGGGAATGATTGATTTTATGTGACTTTCTTGGCTTGGTTCAGAATTTTGAGCGACTTAGAAACTTGTTTGTAGAATTTGGAGTGGTTTTCCCCGACTCTAGCATGACCACTCCATCTTAATACTGTTTTTGTTCTTCATTTACGAACGTTTATCTTTTAGTTTTTCATTATGGTTGGTTACCCTAATCAATCTTGGAAGGAATTTGAAGTTCGAATCTTTCATTTCCCGTTGATAAAACAAAAAGCCTGGAGCCTAGTCGGGCAAATGGCCCCTTATGCCTGTGGATGTGGTACAAAACTAGAAGCATTTGAAGAAAAGAGACGAAACACATGGTGGCATTGACCCTGCCACTAGCAATAATTTGGTACTTGCATCTCCTTACCACGGTAAGTGTAGTCTTTTCCCTTTGCTTTATTGGTGAAGAAACTGAATCCTCTCTGCTCGCTCTTACACAAGTTTCGCGATGGTAGCGTAGTCGTTGATGATTCTAAACTTTGCGGAGTCTCACTCTGATTAACGGCCCTGATTAATTAACGGCTCTGATTAATGACGGAGTCATTAATTTTACAGTAAGTCTCACGTTGATTAACGACAAAGTCAGGGTCACATGTTTAGTCGAGAATGAACAATGTTGCCCTTTCAATAGGGTATTTTATCCCTCTTTATGGACTCTGACAAAGTGACAAGTTCCTTTGAAAGCCATTGGTTTCATACATTTTGTAGATCTACCACAATGTCAGTCCTTGAAGGCACTCCCATGATCCCATCCTGCCCATTATTTGTCAGTCTTCAATGTGCATGTTGCTCCCTGTGTCTCATGAATCATGTCATATGTGAAACTTGAAACTTGAGAGGATTTGTCCCTTTAAAGATCCAATTTTCTGTTTGTGGTTGCCAAAATTCTGCTTTAAATAAATCTAAACTGCAAAATGGAAGATTCAAGTTCGGATACATAAAAAAAAAAAAGCCGGAAGCTGTGTTCGATAAATTAATCTCTGCCGACCATATAGTTGCCAATTATAGATGGCATAGTGATGAGTGCTGGTGACAACATTTATGGCAAACTGTAGTTTTCAGGGGGCAGAAAAATTAAATGTAAGCACTTGGCCTGTTTCATATTGTTGAGGCAATGAAGGCCTCCATGTTCTGCAACTTCGTCAAAAATCGTACATAATCTTCTTCTTTTGGTCTGCAGAAGAAGAATGGCCATTCATGGCCCCATAAAATGGAGTAAATTCAGCATTTACTTCCTCACAACTTTACCTCAATGCTCAATCCCCAATCCCTTTCAATCCGTAACCATACACCAACCCATGTGACTGTCAAACTCATGCATTCATAGCTTCCGAATAAGATTAGAGTGGGGTCGGATTATAAAATACGTACCTTAATGCACGCTCTTGCTTAGTTGTTAAAGGCGTCCTAATTAAAATTCTTACCGAGCTAGAGACACAGAGTACTTGTCTTATATTTAAATTATATCAAACACTTTGGTTGGTCTCTCATGAGAAACAAGCCAAGGTTGAAAATTTTAAGACATCAAGGTTAATTAATTAAAAGTGATGATGAGAAACACTTATATACAACTTACAAGAAGAAAATAAAAAACCCTAGCTGCTTGTAATTACAGTTGATCTTTATTTTCTTCATGAACTTTAATGCATGTGTTCCGAAAAAAAAAACTTTAATGCATGTCCCATTTTGTCCTTTGGTCCATATATGGGGATGGGACCCATGCACCCGATGATGACATCAGCAGCGTGAGCCCTTTTTACACTTGAGTGAGCCAGCCCCAGCCGTGAGTGAGCTCACGAGTGAGGATGGTCTTGCACCCAAGCTCGATGCCTTGGAGTAGCTAGAAGAAGCCCCAGCCCCAGATGGTGTGAAGAAGGCTCCATTTAGCAACAAATCCCCTGAGGACCTCCAATTCCATTTGCTCCACTCCTTTTGTGCTGCATCCTCATGCTTGGTTACCTGAACATTAAGTAGCTAGGTTAAAAAATATGAACTCCCAACATTTTTACTGCTCCGTAATCGAAATCAAAATAAGAGGGCCGAAATTTAGGGTTTAGTTAGGCCAACATCGAACTGCTCACCTCTTTATTGAATCTATCATTGGGTGCCAGAAATCTATTGCCTTGGCTGTTGATGGTTGGAGCTGCACTTCCCCCAATTGCATACATTTCCCAATGTGTATAGTCATTATTTACAACGTGAAAATTCCCATGTCTACACCTGCAAGTAATCAATTCATCATTAACATCTTTTAAAATCCTAACAAACAGAAAAATGCTAACATAACTATCTAGCTTCGATCTTGACCGTCAGCTATTATATATAAAACGAAAAAACTAATGTAATAGCTCGTTAATTAATGAATTACCTTGGCATTCTTTGAACAAGCCCTTCTCCAAAGTGGTTGAAGGCTATAGTGACCTGCATGTTCTTGTCCTGAGTGTAAGAGTCACTATGCCCCAAGAGCATGACCTTGTTATGGTGAGTCATGTAATTGTTAGAGATGGTGATGGATGTGGAACCATGAATGGCATCAATGAGGCCGTCGCGGCAATTCGAGAGAGAGCAATGATCCACCCAAACATGGCTTCCCCCGAAAATTGAGACCCCGTCCCCATCGGACAAAGTCCTCCATCCATAATGGCTAGGAGAGTCCCTCACATACGCATTTCCACCTTGCTTGCAGTCATGAATATTTAACCCATGAATAATAATGTTGGTCACATATTGTATTGTAATGCAGGGCCCACCAGCAATGTGCACACTAGCCCCTCTTCCGTCAATGGTCTTGAATGAGTTCAACATGAGCTCTTCTTTTAGCTTGATCACCATGTCACGGTTGAAAATGATCCACAATGGCTCATCTTGGATCACACCATATCTAAGGGTCCCTGGCTTAGGGTTCACCGGATGATCACCGGCGTCTGTCACCATATAAATTTTCCCATCTCTCCCTCCAATAGCATGTTTCCCGAACCCGATCGCGCAATCCGCGAGCCGTTGCCGGTTCTTCTCCCAATTGGGGTCGCACCTCCAGCAGTCATCCATGGGGTTTCCAGTTCCACATGAGAGAAACCCCAAGTTCCTCCTTGACTCATTGATGCTCCTGTAACAAAAAATAGATAAAATAAAATAAAATTACTACCATGTGACATGCACATTGTTACAAAATTATATAATGTGAATACCGATTTTTACCCAAGTAGTTTTACCAACTAAATAAATGACTAGAAGGTTAAAATGGCATACTTTTGTACATCTTGGATGACTAGGTCAGGGTCATGAACTGGGGAAGAGGAAATGACAGTTGGGGCAAGAAGAAGAGAGAGTAGCAGAAGATGAAGAGAGAGTGGCATTGCCATTTTTTTCTGTTTTTTCTTTCTCTGTCTGGAAAACAAAGCAGAGAGAGAGAGAAGAGAGAATACTTGTGAGGAAGTTGATAAAATTATGTCAAGTTATATAGGAAAATAAAGTGGTTTTTTTATTTTTATTTCTTAAAGAGCTTAAATACATTTTTCTATGGGATCTAAGAGCTATTATTGGTCCACCAGGTCCATGATTTCTGATTTATGGGGTCCCCATATCAGTAGTTTGGCCGTTAAGTAACCTATCTTTCACAAAGGAATTTTTGCAGGCCAGTTTGCATTAAACTAAACATATACGTAGTTCGATTATTTAGGAAGAAAATGTCTAATTTTTATGCACTCGAATTTAAATTTAAAAAAAACAATAAAAAAAAAAACCTATAGAAATGTTGAATAAAACTTCCTAGTGTAATATATATATATGAGCTAAAAGCCTAACCAGCTAGGATGAGAGGCAACAAAATGCATTATTATTTTGTTAAATGTACTACACCGACACTTTCTCAATGAAAATAGTGTCGGCATGTTGTGTTGAAATTATAGACAAAAAATTAAAATAAAAGACAAACCCTTTTCTTTCTCAATCACATTCACACACACACACAAAGCTTCATTCCCTTGCATCTTGGCATGCTATGCCCATTGTCCATTCAATCAATGGGCATTCTAGTTTCATGTAGAAAATTTTAGTGCCCAGCAGCTAAGTTTTGTCTCTAACTTCCTCTTAAATCACATCATGCATGCATTATTACGAGTACTGCTCGAGCTAAGGCCGTCCCAACGGAAAATGAGGTCTAAGGTGATTCTTCATGTTTTCATCGTTAAAAACTTAATTACAAATGAGATGTTATTTCATAGATAAAAAAATTATCTTAAATAATTCATCTTACATTCTAAAATTCAAAACTATAATATAATTCAAATAACAATCTTTATATTATATTTATTCTAAAAAATTAAATTAATATCACTCCATAAAATAAGAGAGAAAATTTAGTTTTGTGCGTTTTTATCCAATTTAATTTATTTTTTAACAACAAAACAAATACACTATTAATTTGTAAAACGAATTAAATATGACTTTGCATAGAATTGTAAAAGCTTAAATAATATATATGGGCCTTCTTTGAGGAAAAAAAGAAGTAACTCTTCTAACCTTTGGGCCTTCAAATAGTCATAATATTTTATTTAAACTATATTTTGAGGCCTCAAATAGTTAAAATTAATTATTATTTAAATAAATTAATAAATGGGTTAAATCTAAAATTTGAGGTCCTTCCACAATATGAGGTCCAAGTCCTAGGCCTTACTCGTGTTGGGCTTAGGGCAGCCCTATCGAGCCAGACACTCGTAGCAAGCATGCATGCATGAGACTCCTTTTTGTATACATTGAGAAGTAGAGAATATATATATTGGATATTGTATCGAGTTCATTTTTTACGAATATCCAATTTTAGACTTATAACGTCTCATTATACAGGTAAATATAATTATCATTAAACTAGTAACGCTTGAACGAAACTCTTAATTGTATGCTTTTTAACATGTCTTATATGTGTTAATTTTCTTTCTTAATTTTACAATTTTAATTGAGAATTCTTTCATCTTATTGTTTAGTGGGAAAAAGTTTTGATTGATTAGATAAAGAATCATAAAGACCTATTGACTTTTGTGCACTGTTGCATGTCGCAAAGTGGGAATGACCTCACCATCCTTTTATTTGTATATTCATCTATGTTTTGCTGAAATTTCTTCTCCCTAATTATAGTGTGTGAAATTTGTAGATTATCTATATATAGAGAAGGCACACAAAGGATGTCAAGTTGAAAATACAATACTTAACCCCTTTTTTTTTTTTAATAAAAATACTCTTATTTGTAACTTGTAACGAACATAATTTTTCATCAGACGGTTGTTTTCATAATTTCGCTCTCGAATTTATATGTTCCATTTTCAGCTATCGAGACTAGAGGAGAGGCGTCGAACGCTTTCAAACAAACATGCAGGAAAAAGCAATTATCTGATCAGATCCATCTGCGAGATAGGCCAAACATCTTTTTCCTAAGAGATGACGAAGCTGGTGAGTGACGATTGCCCTATCTCTTAAAGGGAGCCGATAGGCCAGGAATACTCTCTGACAGAATTGACGCTTTGTGTGGGTGCTCTATTATTGCCTCCTATTCCTGAGGGGGTGGGTGGACAGTTCCCCCTACTTAGGTTTTACTCAAGGAATATGAACCTGAGCAGACTTAGGAAAGAGAGATTTGGTCATCCGAGCAAGAGCACTCAATGGCCTAGGGTGGCCTCATTTCGCCTTACCAACCCCAGGAAAACTCCGAGTAACTTGATTGCTAAGTTAACATAATTTAATTAGATAGGAGATAAAATGGTAAACAAATCTTTGTGAATAAGGTTTACCTGCAAATTCCAATTTTGAGTGTATTTTATAAATTTAGCATAATTGTTTTTGGTAAATAAATAAGATTAAACTGGAATTATACATGTTGATTAGGAGTATACTCGAAAAAAGAGAGTAAGAATTCACCTAAAATTTACCATAAATAAACAAAATTCCAAAAGGACAACAAAATATGACTCCAGAAAGAAACATAGTACAAAAACTATGAAAACCAATCAAAGCCATGAACAACAAAATTTAGTGTAAATTATGTACAACTTACTAGAGCCGCATAAGGTTGGTTGAATAGCTAATGTTTTTTTATACAATCATATTGGAAAAAATGTATATATATATATATATATAGAGAGTTAAATCTACGATTTAAGACTTTTCTTTACACAATAGATACTATAAAAGTATAAAGATAGATACTATAAAAGTATAAAGGATAATAAATACAATTATAAATAAATTCAATATTTGCATCCATAGAATAAGTAAATTGACCAAGCTAAAAATTATTGTGGAAAAGCTATTTTAATAGATTAACTTAAGCACCATTATCATTTAATGATATTTTTATAATTTCACTTTATAATAAAAGGTTTAAATTTTAACTATATATAAATAATAAGAACATTTTACATTTACGTTAATTTTAAAAATTAGACGTATTGTATATGAATCAAAAGTATTAGAAAGTAGAATTCAATATTAAAGTGGAAAATAATTTCGAAAAGTGAATTTGAATCAAATTTTTGGGTGTAAGATATAGAAAATCTAAATTCATGTGAGCTGTGTTCCCGCCAGTGGGTCCCGAGGGATATAGGTCAATTCTGAACCCCTCTGATATTCAATTCTTCGAATCTGAGGCCGTCAATGCTGGTTGTTGGTCACGTACCAAACAATACACACAACACAATGTGGATAGCATTCTCCATTCTCCTTTTCTTTTTAAGATCATTGGCACCATTGTTGATTAATAGTTGCATTATTTATGGGACGGCTTCATAATTCATTTGTTTTGCTTGTGCCAATTTTTTTTTTGATCTAATTCATATTAACTATTTAGGATAAATTAAAATGTACAAAAATATGTATCTTCAATTTATATAATATTGTCCAAGAATGCAAGTTTATATAATGTGTATCGGTGTGGGTTCCATTCAAGTCCTAATACTCTTCTTTGTTTTTTTATTTTCAAGGATATCGTCATATGTATAATATTGTAGATCTCAAGAAGGGGGTGAAAGAAAAAATATGATTGATCCTCGTGTCAGGTGTCACAATTGCAGGATATATTATTTTCTTTCAATACATTAATGTTCCATCCATACATATGTATATATATATATAATAATAAAATTTATCATTGTATTTTATTAAAAATTGAAATATGACAATTCTTTATTCGTAGGTTCCTCTACTATTTTTTAGTCATGCATGTTTATTGTCATTTTCTTGTACAATGCATGATTAGGATTCTAACCCTTATTTATAATTAAACCCTAAATCATAAGTGATGAACCTAATATTTTAATATCAGATCATAAAGATTTTTCAAATTTGAAGTTTAAAAGTATTTTTGAAGAATTCTTGCTCTTAATTATCTTGTTTTAAGTTGGATTGTCCTTACATTACTCCTTAAAATGAATAAGTGACGAAAAAAAAAGATTATAAGTGGAAGTAATGTTTTCATAAAATATAAAGGAAAAACAAAACTACTAAATATGGATCAAAAACTTTAAAATTTGTTTGAGTAATTATTATGGTGGTTAATGATTGGAAAGTTTTAAAAATATAGTTAGGGGAGTTTTAAATGAATATTGACGTTGTCAATGACTCATCAATCGATAGCCCTAATAATAATGTAAAAAATCACTTTAATTTTTAATGCCATTGAAATATGAGATTTTTTTTAATACTTTAAACGTTTTAGGAGTTGAACGATTTAGAGATTTTAACCGTTAATTTCCGAGCATTAATGCTGGTACGTACATAGCAACGTACATATCCAACTAAACCAGAGACCTATTGTGGATGCATAGGTTGGAACGAAAGGCAAATACCATTTATGGGTGTTTAGGGAGAAGCATTTTTAAATTAATGAGATCATTATCATCATATTTTTGGGATGCGAGTGTTTAGAGTGAGGAGCGTGATGGCTACATGCATGATACTGTTAAGCCACATGCTAATTCACTTAACACGTGTCTACGTGCCCATGTTGCCATTTGGAATATCACCATAAAGATATCATATTAGTTTTTTATATTTATGCTTGTATTGTAAACCTTTATAATCAATCGTATGTAACAGCAATACAACCCCTATATCATTTGAAAGAAGAAAAAGGTCGGAGAGGATATGTATATAATGTTCAATACCTGTATGGATTGAAATATCGAATTAATTGATACGAGAAATTATTTAGTGTATAATTAGATATGTTTTTGAAGCGTAAATTTTTTTTATATTTTAATTAGGGAAATATATCTCAGACGCACTATATTGGATGCGCTTCAAACATGAAAAATCTCGTCTCGTGCTCTGGTCTCACCAGGTAAGAGGGGGTTAATCATGAACTCACGAAGCAACCTAGGGATTGAATACCTGGCTATGCCTACGTTTATAGTTACATGTCTCAGTCCTCCTCTCAAACCAACTCTTCTATGCGCCCCTTAAGGCTGATCACGCAAGATCGAATAGTCAAAGAAAAATCAAACCCAAAACTTATGTTGCCAAAACAAATATTAGCTTTCCACTTTATGTGCGCTCTGTAAGTGGAAAGAGCTATGCTCAAATCCAGGTACGTACGTACGACCTTTGGCTTATTGGCTGAGATAAGAATATTGTACCAAACAGAATTAATAAAAAAAAAATTGAAAAATTCGTTTATGCATCTTGTATATATGCCTATATAGTCCCGTGCAGAAACAAATTAATTTGTCAATTGCCACAAGCTAGTACGTAGTACTAAACGGGTACTAGCTAGCTACGTACTTTCTATAGAGTATAGACTATAAAGACCCTACTTATACATATAAGAATATTGTGTGATCTACTTTCTTCACCAACGCCCAATATCGACCTACGTACATACACTACAGGAAAAGTAGGCTTACTCGGCGAAACAGATTCGTCGAGCAAAGTTCAAAATTCATCAACCAACATTAAACCCGGGGAAACTTTGTCGGGAAACATTCGTCGCTCCACCGCTGTCGGGCTTGATGTCAGTCGACGAAAACAGTGAATTCGTCGAGTAATTCCAAGCTTGCCCGTCGGATCCATTTGTCACTTATGATTTGTCGACCAATTCCAAAAGTCAACAACTTTTGCCGGACGAACTCCTTTCGCCGGGCAAAGTTACAGAAATTCAGCACCGAATTGTCTTACTTTGCCCGATAAAAGTGCTTGTTCGTCGGGCAAAAACTTAATATTTAAAAAAATATATATTTATTTATTTTATTAAATAAAAATATATATAATTAAAATAAAAATATTTTTTTAAAATACAATTAAAATAATAAAACGAATCAAATGAAAATAAAAAAAATATTTATAAAAATTAATGTTATGTTTTTACATAATTAAAACTAAAGTAATGTTTTACATATTAAGTTTTAACTACTCGGCGACGGGTCAGGGTGGTCGGGGCCTTGGGCGGGCTGTTGAAGGTGAGACACGTACACACCGGGATCTTTGCATTCGTTGTCCTGTAAATCCGCTGGGATGTCAAACCCCGATTGATCCCGTGCACATTCCCCAACTTCCCTGCAAATTCGATGAACATTAGTACAAAATGAGTAACAAATAAAAACGATTGTTTAAATAAACAAAATAATCAACTTACCCTTAGGGAGTGCTCCGGCAACAGCCTCCGGTTCTTCTGCTCCAGCATCGTCCTATGGGGGTTGGGGGTCGGTACGGGGTTCCCCCGTTTCTTGCTGTGCTGTCGACGAGTCGATCGCGCACTAGGTCTCTGATGATCCGAGATCTGTGCGTGAAAGGACACTGTCGTGGAGGATACCGAGGCAGGGGATGCCTCATTCGCCGCATGATCATCAACGGGATCAGGGCAGGGCGGGTCCTAGATGTGATCAATGTGCGATGCGACATCTACAATAAGAAATTTAAAATAATTAATATAAAATTAACCAACATATTTTAAATTTAATAATAAAAAAACCAAACATTTTAAGTATTAAATATTAAATTCACAAAATAAAAACAAAACCACATATAAAATTAACCAACATTTTTTAATTCGAATAATAAATAAATAAATAAACGAAATTTTTTTTTATTGAAAATTAGTAAATTGGCCAATAAAATACTAATTATTCCAAACAAACTTAAACCTAAATTACTAAACTCAAAATTCACAACATTCTACCTAAATTTCTAAATCCAAATTTCGAGAATAAAACCAAACTTACAAATTAATCCAAATATACAATAATAATATCCAAAATCATAAAATTCACATATCCAAAATTTATAAAACTCACATATCCTACATCATATAAAAAATTCACATATTTGTTTTTTAAATTCACATATCCAAAATTCATAAAATTCACATAAAATTCATATCCAAAATCATAACAAAAATCATATGCAAAATTCATAACATTATACTAATTTCAACATTATACCAAACAATCATCAACATTATTAACCCTAAATTACTAAATCCAAACAAACTTAGTAAACCAAATATTGATATTCCAATAAATCCAAATTCACAATATTCAAGTAAAAACCCTAAATTCACCATCTGCCAAAATCCAATCCAAATTTTAATTCCAATTTCAATCCAATTTCATAATATCCAAACCAAATTTCAATCCAAACTAAAATTAAAATATAAACAATCAAAATTGACAATAACCAATCCACATTAATAATAGAGAGAGAGGGATAATGAGTTCGACATTGTGATGACTGCAGGCGAGAGAGAGCTACGGCGGCGAGAGAGAATCGGCGAGAGAGAGGTGGCAGGAGAGAGAAGTACGGCGGCGAGCTTGAGAGAGGAGGAGTCTGAGTGAGAGAGAGAGAGGGATATAGTGGTTTTCTTTGCCGGCGACCTTGAGAGAGGAGGAGCCTGGTGCGTTTAAAGAGAGGTGAGGGTGCAGAGATAACGAGAAAAATGAAGAAGAAGGAAGAAAAAGAAGAGTCAGTCGCAACTTATTAGTGTCTGAATAACCTTGCCCGACGACGACTTCGTCGAGCAACTTTTAATGAATTCGTTGGGTAAAAAAAGCGGTGGATATTCGTTGGGCAAGGAGTTTCAATTTCGTCAGGAAAATATACGCAACAAGTTTGAGTTTTTGAAAAAATTTTGACAGAATTTATGAAATTTTTGCGAAAAACATTGCGCGTGTTTTTTTAACTTTGCCCGACTAATTCTGAAAAATTTCCTGGCGAATGATTAAATTCGTCTGGCAAGATGCTTATGTTGTTGAGTTTCTGACTGATCTAAAAATCAAGTCCAACGATAGAATTTTCAAGATCGGGACCGTTCACTTTTTGGTTTTACGTGCCTAAAGCCCCATCGATCGTTATCGTCATGTTTTACGGAGCTTATGGGCCTCGATCGTTAGGTTTGTGAATTTCAATGGGTTTTTCGTAGTTTCGGTTCAATTGAATTTCAAACGATGGAATTTCAAAAAATTGACCGTTCAATTGTTGCTTTTAAGTGTGTAGACCTCACCCGTCGAAAATCTTGAGGTTTCGAGGAGTTAAAGCCGACCGATCGTCAAAAAACGTTTTGTTATTGTTGAATCGTCGTGCACCGTTACATAATCCCGAAAATTCCAAATTGGCTAATTTTTCGCGTAGGCGATCTATGAGTACGTGTAATAAATATGGACTGTTTGATCGGTCCGTTTCATTTTGTAAATTATTGAAAATCATAAAATAAGCATATTCATCAAGGAGTTTAAACACTTGAAAGAAACTTCAATACATTTTTCGAAGTTTTGGTTCTATTGATATTCAAACGATTGAATTTGACCGATCCAACCGTTCATTTTGTGGTTTTATGTGCCTATATCTCGTCCGTCAAAAATCGTGAGGTTTTGAGGATTTAAAGCCGTCTGATCGTGAAGAAATGCTGTGTAACCGTTGAAACGTCGCACACTGTTACCTAGTCCCGGGATTTCCAAATTGGTTAATTGTTTGCGGAGGCGATCTATGAGTATGTGCAATAAATGTGGACGATTAGATCGGTCCATTTCATTTTTTAAATTATTGAAAATCGTAAAATAAGCATATTCATCAAGGAGTTTAAATACTTGACAGAAACTTCAATATATTTTTCGAAGTTTTGGTTCCATTGATATTCAAACGATTGAATTTGACCGATCCAACCGTTCATTTTGTGGTTTTACGTGCTTAGATCTCGCCCGTAAAAAATCATGAGGTTTTGAGGATTTAAAGTCATCCGATCGTGAAGAAACATTGTGTAACCATTGAAACATCGTGCACCGTTACCTAATCCTGGGATTTCCAAATTGGGTAATTTTTCGCGTTGACGATCTATGAGTACGTGCAATAAATGTGGACGGTTAGATCAGTCCATTTCATTTAGTAAGTAATTTAAAAATGTTGTTTAATGATTAAATGTAAATTGAATCTGGTATATATGGCCCGACGAAGGTAAATGAATATTCGTCGGGCATGCCTTTCTAGTTTCGGCAACCGTCAACCGAATACAGGTCGACGAAGGTAATTTGTTAAGATTTTTTCTCGACGAAGACATTTCGCAGGGCAAAGTGTAATTATTCGATGGGCAAAATATAGTCAACGCCAAGTTTTGCCCGACGAACAATATTCGTCGTAAAAGATCATTTTTCCCGCCGGATAGGAAAATTCGTCGGGCCAAACCTTCCTATTTTACACGCCAAAAACTTCTTCTTCCCGCCTAAACCTTGCCCGATGATCCTTCATTTTCGACAGGCAAAATGACACGGGGCGGCGAAAATGCCTTCATTGGGCAACCCCATATTTCTTGTAGTGATACATACTATATGTGGATACTGAAAGAAAACAAAGCACCTTATTCAATTGAAGTTAGGTTAGTATATCAATAGAGTTTAGGTATGAAAGTTAGTCATAAGGAATAAGATTCAAGATCAAATAAGAGAAGGAAAAGAGAAGGAAAAGAGAAGGAAAAGAGAGAAAGTTATGAGAGTAAGTTTGGTAATCTTCATTATGTAAAATATCTCACTTACATTGAATGACTCTCACATTCACTTTATATACTAACACTAATACAATGACTTAATATTGCTAACATCCCCCCTCAATCTCATGTGGAGAAGCTCCAACATGAGATTGGGACAACACAAGACAATATGAGCAACAACAGCAGTAACAATAACCCAAAGCACCAGCAATGCAGCACAACAATGGAAAGAACAATCTGATCAGGGCAATATCAGCAAAAGCAACATCAGGCATAGTCAGGGCATGTTTACGTACCACCATCAATCTCTGCAGCAAATCAGTAGAGTCCACATCATAATGGGCTTGACACTTTGCCAAACCAAATGTAGAGCAGCTCAACTCAGATAGAAGCACAGCATCAAACAAGAGTAGCAAACCCAACAGCATACACACACACTACAGCAGTAGCATACTCAGTATCATCCATTCCACAACCCAGGGCAGAGCAAAAAGACACATCAGCCCAACTCAGTAAACAAATCCACAGCGCAGACAAGCAAAAGAAAGATGAGAGCAGACCCAATTCAGTAGCACAAACACTACAACAGATTGAAGAGGACCACTCCAGTCATATAGACGTTACAATGCAGCTCAATTCACCAGCAATGCAGACCATCACAGACAATGTAACCCAGACACAAACACTAGCTCATCTCAGAATGCAACACCACAGATCAAACACAATCACAGCAGCACAACTCACACTTCACAATAGCAACAAGATACAATCACCTGTAAACACTAGCCTCACAGCAGAAGAGCAGAGGCATATGGGGCCAAAACACAACAGAAAGCTGAACATATATTCTCCAGCATACTCAGACATAAGCCATTCCAGGACAATTAACTCAGCTCAACACCAGAATACACATCCCATACATGACAACTTAGCTCTTCCCAGAAGGCACCATCACAAACCAAAAATATAATCAATCAACACAACATTATATCTCAGCACATGTACACACTACTCAGTTAAGACCAATATGCACATCAGGTCAACCAGACAGTAGAACTCAGTTCAAACATTACATCTTAGTGCAACAATTAACTCGGCCCAACAGGAAAACAGATGGATTGAAGGCAGAAAGAGAATCGAAAGAAAATGTGAGATAGAAGAACAATTCAATTGTGAGAGAGAATTGCAGCAAGAAGCAAGAGTAAGATCGAAGAAGAATTTGAGACCGAAGAAGAAGAATCACAGATAGAAGAAGAATGAATTTGAGACCGAAGAAGAAATTTGAGAGAGGCGAAGAATCAAGAAGAAGAAAGAATCGAAGAACAAGAATAGGGAAGATCGAAGGCAATCGCGAAGAAGACCGAAAATAAAAGAATTAGATCGAAGAACCAAGCCAAAATTCGCACAAGACAAGGCTCGGAATATATTTGTGTTAAATCGAGAAAATGAAGATAGGAAGAAGGAAGCAAGGAGATCGAATAGAAGATCGAAAAAGAGGAAGCAAGGAGATCGAATAGAAAGAACAATATTGAGAAATAACCTGAGCAATCAGAAGAATTGCAATTGAAGAAGACATATGATTTTGAGCTGAGAACACTTAGCTGAGAGATTCGAGCTGAGAAACCAATGGAACGAAGATGTAGACCCGAAGCCGTCGTAGAAGTCCTGAGATTCAAGGCCGAAGTAGGCAGAGAAGTCGAAGTATCTGAGAAGGCGAAGCCATCGCAGTCGAAGAGCCGAACGAAGAGGAAGAACAGTTCTGAGGAAGAAATCGAAGCCGTCTCGAAGAAGAGGCAAGACCGAAGAAGCTGAGAATCTGACCAAAATTCGAAGCCGTCAATCGCAGATGAGCAATTGCAATCGCACAAATTGATCAGTGCATAAGTGGAGAGGAAGCCGAGACTCGAAGCAGAAATTGAAGATTGCTGAGCAAACGCCAGGAAACTGGCGACGAGGTTTCTGAAATTCACACAAGAACGACGCCGTCACAGGCGAAGTAGACGAACGAAGAGGAAACGCATATCGAAGCAATCGCAATTTCCTCAGTGCAATCGAAGCCGTGGATTCGAAGCCGACAATGAAGAGCGCGAAGGATCGAAGCTGACGAAATCTTCAATTGCTGGAATCGAAGATCACAGAGGACACCATCTCCATGGAAGAGCTTCGAAAACCGAGAACACAGAGGACCATCTCCATGGAAGCAGCTGAAAT